>MU227637.1:1820469-1855686 GCA_018584345.1 Thuja plicata | reverse complement strand
CAGTGGAGTTCTTAGACTAGAATTGAGTTTGATTTTGATCTCATACTTTTAAAGTTCATTGATTTCCATTCTTTTACTTTAGTAAACCTGACGTAAACACTAACTTTCAAATATTCTTGTTTTCTCTGAGTGCGGAGTTCTCTTGTTTTGCAAGTTACAAGGATTTTGAAGTGATTTGGAGATTCAACTCTTCATAGAAGCATTTTGGGGTCAAATGAGCATCATAGTTGCATATGGGTCAGCTAGAAAGCAAAACATGATTTAACACTATATTTTTCTCAAATAATTTTTTAATGTTTTTGCATGCCATTTTTTTTTTTAATTCTATCTTGAATTCCTCGCAATTGCGACATTTACCCCCAGAATTGCGACGGGGTCGCTGTATTGGCGATGCCCACATACCGTCGCAGTTGCTTGGGTGTTCATCGCAATTGCGACGTTTACCTCCAGAATTACGACGGGGTCACTGTATTGGCGACGCCCAAAAACCGTTGCAGTTTCTTGGGTGTTCATCGCCATTGCAACGTTTACCTCCAGAATTACAACGGGGTCGCTGTATTGGCGATGCCCAAATACCGTCGCAGTTGCTTGGGTGTTCATCACCATTGCGACGTATACACATAGAATTATGACGGATTTCCTGTATTGGTGACGCCCCAAATGCCGGGGTTGATAGGGCTACATAGCGACGGATTGAAGTCGTAATTGCGAAGGAAAAGGAAAGACGTCGTATTTTGCGACTAAAAAATAGCGACGTCTATTCCTGTCGCAATTGAGACACATGGCAATCCCAATTGCGACACATAGCCATCGTCAATCGACCCCAAATGTATTAGTGACATACTAAACATGATATCCTTGTATTATAGTCTCATGGTATAGATGTACCCTATCGCTTGCTTGGTATATTTTTTCAGTTCGGTACACATTTGTCATTTATCTTTTGTGATCTTCATTCCTCATTTGTGACCAAAATTTTTGCAGTTATTGCAGTAGCCATCGAGCTTTGGATTTCTTGTGTTTTTTTAGTCTTTGATCTGCATTCAAGTGCTCGGTGCCCATACTTGTTATAGTTATAGAAATATCCATCAAACTTGGGTAAACTTTGTGACTTATCCCTTTTACTTCTGCATACATTTACAGTATGTCTAGGTTTCCCACAGTAGTGGAAACTAGGCTTGTTTGACTTCGGTGGGGCAGAATTGTCTTAACTGATAGCTTGATTAGATGACTCACCTCTCTTAGTAGTGCTCTTACTATTGAATCCAATTCTATTTTTTTACTTTCGGTTATCTTTAAACTTTAAGCTGTGCATCCAATGATCTCAATGTTTCTTCATTTCTCTTTACTACCTCATTGGCTCCTTTTTCATATTTTAGTTTGTTGGCCAATCTATCATCTTCACACTTCAATGATTGATTCTGAAGTTCTTTCTTGGTCAACTCTAGATTTGATCTCACTATTTGATCAGTCATATTATAGTGTACTTGTGTTATGCTCATGATCGCATTGTCATTCCTAGTTATTCTTGTCTCAAACTGTCTTTTATCTTCTTCGGATAATTTCAATGCATCTTCAATTGCTCCCTTGAAGTCAAGTATCTCACTCATTCTCAATGCTTGTGTTTCTTGATCTATCTTTTCCAATTTTAGTTGCTCAGTGTATTAGTTATTTTTCTTGCTAGTCCTCTCTATACTTGCGGCTCAGGTATATTCCTCTATTTTCCCAAACACTAAATCAACAAGAAAAACAAACAACATTCAACGAGGTTCATAAACCTTCTACACTTTGAGCTCCACATCACTCAAGTGGGTATACTTAATCTGCACACACATAACCCTTTGTGAAAAACAATAGCTTGCAGATATATAACTATGGAATAGCTTTCAAACCTATAGGTAACATGTACCTCAATTTTTTTACCAAATCTTATGCAGTATCCTACTTGCATAAAGTATGTTTGAAAACCAGGCCTACTCTAACTCCTTCCTAAAAACATGAAAGGGAAAGGATATTTTTTGATGATTTGATTAATGGATCCCTGAAAGTACCCCAGATCCCACACAGACTAGTGCCTTATCAAATGGGCAACAGATTCAAGCACAACAATGCAAAAGGAAGATTATGAAAAAAGAAAATAGCATAGTCTAATATGTTTAATGCCTTACATCAAATATACCCTATCAATCAAGTTCTACTTGTGAATCCACTAGTGTTTTAAAATATGCAACCACCTATTCAAAGTATTTAACCCTCCCCTTAGAAGAGACCCTAGAATAGACAATACATTAATCATTATAACACTGAAAGATGAGTTTGCAATATCCTTAATACCTCAAACTCATACATATCTGAAAACAAATCCCTAATGATAGTCATCCTCTAAATGACTCCATGGTGTAGAGTGCACAACAAGAAGTGTAGACTTAGGCCTACCCTTTCAACAAGTTGGTTATTTTCCCCAACTTACTATCAACTTTCAATAGGATACTTGCACTTTCCCAAATATATGCAAGTCCTTGAATCCCTTCAACACAAGGTGATTCCTTCCTGACTTTCTCAACTCCAATCTTCAAGTTCTTAGAGACAATCTCTCCAAATGATCCCCAACATGGACTATTGGTTCAACCCACTCTCATACTTCTAATAAGGTTTTTTACCTTACAATATACTCCTAAGGATTGACTTTCAACAATCACTTAACCTCTACCAAACCCTTATCATGAAAATCTCAGTTTAGACCTTGATTCTACTAGGTCTGAAAACAGTGTTTATTCTTTCAATTTGGGCAGTGAAAATGGGACCAAGCCAATTCAATATTGGTTTTAAGATCCTCCAATGTGACCCTTAAAAACCCCAAAGTATCAGACACCAACCCTACTCCTGCACTCTCAAACTGTCACAGTGACACACTAGCCTAATTGATCAGTTTAGACTAGGGTCTGATGGAATGGTTTGAGGATGGGAATATAGTCTTGAGGAAGACACTTGGTGGTCTTCTAAAGACTTCAAATGGTTAGAAAAATTCAACAACTTGAACCCATAATACCCTTCAACTATTGTTGCACGCAATCTGGTTCTCCACTGGCTAAATACATGACTGATATTTAGCCTAGGGCATCACCATAGAAGCACCTGATGAACTCCCACACACATGATCCTTTAAGGCCTTAATGTAAATTTCCTTAACTTTTATTTCACCAAGGGGCATCGAATTCCACTGGTGAAAACACAAGTAAGAGTCAGATCTTCATTGCAAACCCCAATTCTAAGGGTTTCAGACCTGTGATAACATAAATCACTCTAACTTGCACAAATCAATACCAAATTAACTCAAACCAAATGTAACAGAAATTAGATTCATTACACAATATTGCAATGTCAATTGATCAGAAGCTTCAATCTGTACATGACTGTACAATGAAGAAATGTTCAGAAAACTATGGTTTTTTCATTAAAATTTGCTTCAGAATGTGTCATGTCTGAATCTCTCTATTTGATAGGCTTCTTAAATTGTAAATACATCCCCTTAACTGATCTAACCAACTCAAATATGGTTGTGACCATTGGTATCCGAGTTACAATATTTCAAGCAACTTTTTGAAAAGTTGCTTGAGCAACATTTTCAAAATTGACAAGATTTTGTCAAGTGCTAACAATAATGTGATTAATGCATCCCACCAAATTGGGAATGACCCAAAATACTTAGGAATGATGCAAAATGTCTTAATAAGATGTTAGAAACCCCTCTGCAACCTCTAAGATAGGATTCATTGAAAACTCCTAAACCATGTCCAGTGAACTAAGGAAACTTATGATTTATAAATGTACCAAAAGATCCTTGTCCACACAAGATAGACAAAACAAACACATAATAGGATGGTTCCAAGACTCATCCCTTATTACAATTGAAAACAAAACATGAAAATGAAATAGAAGACTTGAGTACCCTTCACCATGCTACCCAGGACAAAGAAACTCAAGTCCCATTGAGTTGGATAGCAGAAATGATGAATCCATCTTTCTCAATGGCCTCCTTGGTCATCCAAGTAGCATCCTCTAGTGGCTTATCCTTCCATTTCACTAGGTCTTCATAGTATGTCTTCCTTATAGTTTTTTTAGACACCCTTATTTCCAAAATACAGTCAATCACCAAAGAAGTAGACTTAGGAAGATATTTTTGTTGGAAAGTGATCAATTTGGGTAATGTGATTCACTTTTTGGTTGTCATTTATGGCAACACATCTAGGTTTAAGATCGATTGTTTTGAAGATAAGTTTTGGTATGTCCAAAATTGACTAAGTACAGAAATAGAGGTGCAATATTGTTTTGGATATCTAAGATAGAGATCGATGAATTAAGGATGCGAGATTAGTGGAAGATAGTATGGAGTATGTCTAACATACACCTAAGATCGATTTGGATTTGGTTAAGTTTATGATAAGTTATAAGGATTTGAAGATAGATAGACAGCAGAGAACAATGACACATAGCAGTTGGACAGCGGTGAAGAATAAGGGAGTATGACTTGGACTCCAGGAAATTGAATTTGTATTTTTGTTATTGATAGTCTATACTTTGACTATGCAAGAGCGTTGACTATGCATTTGATATTTACTATATTAAATGTATTTTGTATTGAAGGCCAACGTAGTACTGTTTGTAATATATATTCTGAGAGCCAACTTTGTAAATTTAAAATATATATATGTAAGATCTTTTTGGTAAATATTATGTGTTGTGAGAAAGTGAAGGATATGCAGAGTAGACATGCGAATGGTAGAGCAGAGAATGGCAGAGCTATAAAGGAACTATCAAAGTATTTGTGATGCTTGTTTTGTTCATGACTGAGAACCATTTGTAATAGAATTACATTGTAAGAGCTGTAAGCTCATTGACCCCTAACAAGGTGTTGTGAACCTTTAACAGGGTTTTTATTCCTCTAATAGGGAAATGTACTATGTAATATTCAGCTCCTAACAGGGCTAGGTCTCCTTACAGGGACATTATACTTTAGTACATGCTTGTGGGTATCATCCCCACCAGGGTTTTCCCTTGGCTAGGGTTTCCTCATAAACAAATCATGGTGTTATGATTTATGTGTTATTTGTTTATGTTCTTTCCTTTAATTCAATTGTATGGTTAATGTTCAAATGGTTGAAGAATTTAATTAACTATTATAATATTGATTCACCCCCCCTCTCAGTATTATCCAATCCTAACAATTGGTATCAGATCTTTTGGCCCTTGGAGAGAAAGCCTAACAACTTGAGGGAGATCAGAATAGATTAGAACAGTTTACAGGAGAAATTTGAAGCTACACTTGAAGACCTTGATAATGTGAAGGTAGAAAATGGTGAATTGAAGTTTAACATCTGAAGAGCTAATAAATTCATAAAAAAACTAAAAGAACAACTTGAACTTTCCAGAAGTTAGAGAGAAGATCTTGTGGTTCAGATAAAAGAAGACTTAGATGAGGACAATTTAGATCAGGTGAAACAAGTGAAAGAATAGATTGAGACTCTGAAGCTTGAGAACAAGAATATGGCTAAAGAAATATAGATACAGGAGGATGCTAAGAAGAGAACTGAAGAAACCTTGAACAATGCATTGAATCAAATGAAAGATGAAGCTAACAACTACAAAAACAAATACTTAGAATTAGAGAAATACAATCAGATTGTGAAAGGTGAACTTACTGAAGCAAAGAAACATATTGAGAAACTTCACACCAGTAGTGATTTGATTGATGAACAACTAGACAAGCAGAAACCTAAAGGTGATATGACTGGTATTGGCTTCAATGAAGCTGAATGTTCAAATAATCGGGAAGAGAAATTAGATAAGAAGATTGATGCTGAGAAATCATTTAGTGAAGAACCTAAAGAGAAGATCAGACCTTTTAGAGGTAGATGCTTTGGTTGCAACAGATTTGGACACATGAAGAGAGACTGCAGAGGTAATGCCCCTTTTAGAAAAAAAATTGGTTATTGTTTTAACTATAATGGATATGGGCAGAAGAAGGCTGACTGCAAAAGACCTAATCAATCTGGATATAGAAAAGATAATATAAGAGAACCTACAATGAAACCTACATGCTACAAATATAATAACATTGGGCACATTGTGAAGTACTATAAGTTACAAGTTAACCAAGAAAGAAGACCACCTATATGTCAAAAATGCAATAATCCAGGACATATAGCAAAGTTTTGTAGGTATAATGGAGTAGATAACAGAAGAACACCACCTCCTATGAACTCATAGAAGAATGGAAATGATACTGGCAAGAGTATTGCAAATGTGAAGAATGATTTTGAAAATTGTTTTAAGAAAGAAGAAGAAAAAAACATTGGCAAGATATGGAAGATTAAATAAACTAGTGAGACATCAGTTCAGGGAGAGTCAGTAGATGCTACTGGATCTTTGCCTGAAGGTAGAAAGACAACCTAATCGAATGATCATGGCCTTAGGGGAGCATTAAATGCAACACATCAGAATTTATCCTACCCCAGAAATCATGTAGTGAGCTCATGCGAGCTTGGGAATATGTTGAGCCGACATTATGGATAATATTTCTAAGAGCGCATCATCAGCCGACTTGTATATTTTGATCATGAGATCTAGCAACTGACCAAAAAGTTTGGAGTGAAAAAGAAAAGCTATAACCTAACTTGTATAAAGCACCGTGTTATGATCTATTTTTCTATCATTTGACAAGGAGCAAGCCGAGGAGATCATAGATCAGAAGTATTCAGACATTTCTACACCTGTCGTGCGTGATTGATTAAAGCATAAACTCAAATTTCCACATGTAAAAGGTATTCTACATTATCTAAGCTATGGATGCACCTGTCATTTTTGATGGTGTTGATCGTCCCAGATACAAATTCAAGAAACATCCTTATAAGTCATGTGAAGAGGATCCAGAAGGAGCATTTTCATAGACCCCACATGGTGTATTGCACGTAAAAGACATCAGGGCTTACATACATTGTAAGTATGACACATTAGGAGATGATGATATACTCACTGAAATGGAAGATATGACTGAGAACAAAATCATGAAGGAAGAATGGAAACATGTCAGTCAATTAAGTATAATGAAGATTATGGATCTGTGTGACTTTGATAAGAATGAATGGTTTAAAATACTTATGAGCAGGGTTCATGACCAATTCATATGGATTGGTAGCCAACCTATGAAGATATGCAGTGACCTAATTCATGAGATTACTATTCTAGACAACACAAGAGTTGTACCTATTGTGGAGAAACATGTCAAGAAGGAAGTCAAAACCCTAACACACTCGAAGTGGGACAGAAGGGCAATGACAGTAAATGATATTTTCCAACAAGATGTAATTTTGATTGCAATGATACTTGGTCAAGGTCAACCTTTATCATGGTTTTTATTCCTCTAACAGGGAAATATACTATGTAATAGTCAGCTCCTAACAGGGCTAGGTCTCCTTATAGGGACATTATACTTTAGTACATGCTTGTGGGTATCATCCCCATCGGGGTTTTCCCTTGGCCAGGGTTTCCTCATAAACAAATCATGGTGTTATGAGTTCTGTTCTATTTATTTATGTTCTTTCCTTTACTACAATTGTATGGTTAATGTTCAAGTGGTTGAAGAATTTAATTAACTTTTATAATACTGATTCACCCCCCCTCTCAGTATTATCCAATCCTAACACTTTCAACACTCTTCTTGTCGAGAACTTGACTCACCTACAAAAAACACATCATCTATAGTACCCTTGTAAGCATATAGATCAGTGACATTAAAAATAGGTGATAAATGAATATGGGAAGGTAAATCAATTTGATAAGCATTTGAGTCACATTTCTTAAGGATCTTGTATGGTCCAATTTTCTTCACCATCAACTTAGTGTATCTTTCCTTAGGCATCCTCTCCTTCTACAAGTGGACCATGACCAAGTCACCAATCTGAAAGTGTAACTCCCTTCTCTTCTTATCAGCATGTTCTTTATATTTGAAAGAGGTATGTTGCAGTCTTGAATGAACTTGCTCATGAATATCTTTCATCACTGTCACAAAATCTTCTGCAAGAGTACTAGGCTTCTCCATATCACTAACATCCCTCAATTCCAAGACACCTCTTGGGTGCATACCATAAATAATTTGAAAAGGATTTCTCCCTATACTTCTACTAATAGAGTCATTGTAAGAGAATTCAACCTATGCTAGAATGGAATCCCAACTTGAACCATGGTCTTGGGTAAGACATCTCAACAAGTTTCCAAGTGACCTATTAATCACTTCATTTTGTCCATCAGATTGAGGGTGATATATTGATGACAAACAAACATTTGTTCCCAACTTATTCCACGGGTCTTCCAAAAGTGACCAAGGAACTTAGGGTCTATATCTGAGATTATGGACAATGTCAAACCATGTAATATGACAACATCCTTTAAAAACAACCCTGCAATATGAGAGGCATCATGTGTGGTTCTTGTATAGTCAGAAAATGGAAGCACTTCCATTGTAGACTGGTTTAGCCTTCCGAGTAAGTAGTTTGGGGTCATGTCGAGCACCTTGAATGGGTTCCTGATTTAGAACTAGCTTTCCCCCTATTCTGCCCCATTTACCACCTCTCTCTAGCCAGTTTTTGGCATCCTGGACTGCAGATCTGAGATCTTTGACCTCAGGGTCAAGGTTGACCTTTTAGGTCTATTTTGGCCTTGACCCTAACCTAGGTCAAGGTCAACCTCACCCCTAACCTAGGTCAATGTTGACCTCAACCTTGACCCAGGGTCCATATTTTGGGACCTCAGTTTCTAGATGTCGGTCTCTGAAAATGTTAATTCCCACTTCCAGGTCGGCTATTTCGGGTTTCAGAACATCAAATATTAAATTATATTTAATATAGGTCCTCTCCTAGGGTTAAAGGCTTTAATTGGAATTTAATTCTCCTATGTTGGCCTCCTTATAATAGTGTGCCCTAATTTCATATAAAAGGATTTTTTCTCCTCTCATTTTCTCTAACCATAGGCAATAACCACTAAGCGCTAACCGTGTGAACTATCATCAAGTGCAATTAAAGAAAGATAAGGAGAAATATTTGAAGCAAGAATTCATCCTCAAGCATTCAAGCATCCATTTTCATCAAGGAGACCCATTGGAGGCCATTGAAGGATTCAAGCTACATAGTGCCCTTTTGGTGATCTCTTCATCCACCTTCTTCCAAGCCTCTTCCTCTTCAAGAACCCATTCAAGATTTAGTGTCAGAGATCTATAAGTAATTGATTGAAGACATCCTACATTCTACTTTCTACATTTTGGTGCATACATACTTGTGGATCCACGGATTCAAATCCGCCATAAGGACTTTTACAAGCAAGGTGAATTAGTGTATTTACTTTGTTTACATTTATGCAATTTCAATTATACTTTGAGGTTAATTCCAAAATGGGGGTTTGACCAACAAAAACCCCTCCCCCCCCCCAACAAACAAATATCTTTTTATTTTAGGTACAGGTTCAGGACTATGGATTTGAGGGCAAATCGGGATACCCTTTTCGGCCAACTTTCAAGATCCGTGAACAGATTTTCTGTCGGCATTGTGCAGGTCAGGGTCAAGGTTATTGGGTCAGTGGTGAGATTATTGGATCAAGGTCAACATTGTTCTTAGGATGGTGTCGGATCAGAAAAATATTTATGGGTTTTTCCTGTCTCTGTGTTTCAATTCCGAATCAGGCTTCGAATTTTCTTGAAACAGGCTACAGATCTCAGAAAACAACATTCTTCATATCTGCAATACTTTAAGGTTGGTACATTTCCCTCTTCCATTTCATTTAAAGTTATTTCTATTCCTAGATCTATCATACACATTCCTTTCTACAAGGGGTATTTAAGATCCTCTTTTACTTTTATTTCCAAATGAATGATTCTTTTATACATTGATCCTTTCTTGAAGATTAATCAATTTGGATCTCTCATTTGTGTATTTAAGAACAAAAGAGGGAACATCTTATCTCCCCTGCATTACAATATAATTACAAATAAATGTAAATTTAGGGAAATCAACACAACAAACAATTAATCCTTACAAAATCAAATAAAAATTTTCTTCCTTTACATTTTGGTGAACCCGCGATAGACAACTCTTTCTTTTTGGTGTTAGATTTACATGTTTATGCTAAATCTTTCATTTTCTTTCAATTACATTTAAAATCAAAATTTTGTGTTAATTTTATTTGCATTGCATTGGTGTATGAGATTTACCACCTCTAGTCCTAAGTATAGTATCCCGATTAGAAGAAGTTGTAGACTTATGGGTTCCTTTGATCCTGAGTCTTCCTCTCCTTTCCTTAGGATCCCAGATGATAATTTTATAACTCATGATTCCAATCCTTCTACGGAGCATAAATCTTCTTACTCATCTCATGATGAGGATGATGCTTTAAGAGTTCCTCCTGAACAAGTGCAAAAACTTTCAACCGAACTTAATAAAATGGGAAATTGGCTTATCCAAGAAAACCATAATCAATATTCCATCCAAGCTATAGAGGCTCTTAAGAAAGTCCTCTGTGATAATGATCAAGGTGTTAAATTCTTGTGTGGTCTTACTCACCTTGTGCATTCAAGTGTTAAACATTTAGCACAAGAAGCTCAAGAGTTAGGATTCACTCCTATTGTCACTAGTATAGGACCTTCATATGTTCCTTTACCTAGCATTCCTACTTATGCTCCTCCTTTTATGACCACGTCTCTCCCAACTACATCTATCCCTGTGAGTGCTCCACCGGTATCTCTACCTACCTCACAGCCTATATATCATAGTGTGCCTTTTACATATTCTAATCCTCTTCCAACTATGGTTCCCAATGTTCCACCGGTTGTGTCTTCCATTCCTACTACTTCCTACACTTTTCCTAGTGTTCCTAATATCTCTATGCCACTTTTTTCCTCTAATGATTCCACAATTATTAGTTTGGCTCAAACTGTGTTGTCTTTACAAAAAAAACTTGCATCTTTAACCCAATCCAATTTTAGCATTCCTACATGTTACATGGGTAGTCCTTTATCCTTAGACATCATTCGTGCTACTGTCCCTCAACAAGCCGATATGCCTTGTCTTGAAAATTACAATGGTAAAGGCGATCCTGTTACTCATGTTAAAACATTTCAAATCCTTTGTAGTGATTATGCTCATGACCATAGGATTTTAGCTAAATTGTTTGCTAGAACTTTTCGAGATAAGGCTTTGCAATGGTATTATTCTTTACCTCCTTATTCTATTGATTCTTTTCTTAAAATTGCTAATGCCTTTATCCCACAATTTCAAAATAACATTGGTCCACAAGTGTCCTTATTTGATTTAATGCATTATAAACAAAACATTAAGGAAAAATTGACTGATTTTATTGGTAGATTTAAGCATTTGCATGCTCATATTTCTTATCATGTTCCTGATATTGATATTAAACATATGTTTATTTCAAATTTACAAAAGGATATTAGAGATAAGTTTTTGCTTACTGAATTTACCTCCTTTCAACAACTTTGTGTAGCACTTCACCATTATCAGTTACAAGTGAGTCAATTTGAGAGCAACACTCCAATGGCTCTTGTTCCAGTTGATAAGAGTGATGCTGCTCCTAATCCCAATAAGTTTCAGAAACCTAACAATTATTTCAAGATTAATAAATAGATGAATGCGGTTGTTGATCAAGTTGTTGTTACATCCAATAATGCCACATCTGCATCCATTGCTTTCCGTATGAATCATACGTTTACTCCTCTCTCTGAAACTTTGCATTCTATAATGAGTAGGTTGTTAAGTGCTAATATGATTACCTTTCCTCCTATTTGACCTCTTCTCCCTACCACAATAGCATCAAAATACTTTGATTCTAAAGCTTTCTACCAATACCATCGCTAGAATGGCCATGATACCAAAAAATTTTACTCTCTAAAACATAAAATTCAAGACTTAATCGATTCCAAAACTTTGACTGTTGATAATTTTGATGGTAGTGGGAATAAATTTTTTTCTCCTCCTAATCAAAACCTTCAAATCTATATGAATCCTTTACCTACACATGATACTAATACTATAGCTCAACCATCTTCCATGGTTATTGTTTACAATTCAAAGATGGATGATCTTAATCACATTGTTAATCATGTGGAGAGTGTTGTTTCATCTCAACCCACTGTTCAAGATCCTTCACCTCCACTTCAACTTCAAGTTCCACCTAAACCTCAAAAACAAACTAAGGATAAGCAACTTAGGGAGATTTTAATTACCTTCGATGATTCTGAAACGATTAAGGCTTCCAATGGTCCCCTTTATATCTATGCTAGGATTTCTAAGATACCTACTCGTGGTTGTCTAGTTGATCCCACATCTTTAATAAATGTCATTACTAAAGAAAAACTTTTTATGAAAAGCCTACAACGTGATTTTTATGATCCATCTGATGCATGGATCCAAACTTGTAATGGCTTTCTTTATCCTGCACTTGGTTCTATCAACTTGCTTGTTGAACTTTGTGGTAAATACTACCTTCATCATTATTCCTACTTCTGATCAATTTCAAATCAAATTTGGTTTACCTTGGATAACTGCAATGCATGCTATTTCTTCTCCCATTCATAAATGTCTTAAGTTCATTCATAATGGAGAAGTAAAAATGATTAATCATAGTTTGTATCAACCTTCTAGGCCTAGAGATTGTGCTACTCTCAATTTATTTTGGCCTTCATTACCTAACTCATGTCCTCCTCGCCCTAATCATCTCTTTTTCTCATACCAAATTTATAAACATCACAAAATTACTAAGTTAAGCATACCTCAGATAGATCTCAACCATGGTCTTTTTCCTACTCCTTCCATACCTCCTTTATCCTTTTCTTCTAATTATAATAATCAAACTTCTACTATTTCATTACAACCTATTGAGAATCCTCCTATAGAACCTATGAAGGAATCAGTGGTTATTCCTCCTAGTTCTCAAAATATGGTAAGCAAAGCAAAACGTAACAAATCTGCTAATGAACACCATAAGAAGCATAGAGCTAATGCTAGAGCCCATGCTTCTATTATTCAAAACTCTTTACCTACTTTTGACCAACCTATGCTTGATGTGTTGGAAGAAAATAAGATTCCTAATGATGTTAAGATGAATGAGTATGATGATCCTATTCACATCTTGGATCCCATTTCAATCAACCTTGATGAGGAGGACACTCTCGATGATCCTATTGATCTTAGTGATGAATATGAGACCATTGATCTTGATACTAATTTACCTCATATGCTTTCAGTTCAATTAACACTTACACCCAGTATTGAGCATTGTGATTCTCAAGAGGATCCTTGTTTGGAACTAGCTATCATTCCTACTGTATTAGATATAGTCCCTCTTGCGAGTTGTCCACCTAACCTAAATGACATAAACCAAGATGGGGAGGGTCAAAAATATGCTTGATTGGCCTATCTTTCATTGTATCCATTTTTATGTTTGCATGTTGTATTGTGTTTCTCCCGTAATGTATTTGCTAAATGTTTGTTAGACTCTTTTATACGATCCTTGTTACTTCATTGGTACAAGGTGATAAAAGAATCAAACCTATTGTACAATTCCTCTATATGTATCTTTACTCTTCTATATGTTTTACTTGTTCTATTGTTCGTACATGTTTTCCTTGTATAGTCTGCTTGGATCTGCAACATGGTAGCACTGATTCTTTTTGGTCTCCATGTTGTGGTCCGAAAATATTCTTCTTTGTGACTTTTGAGTTTTCTTTCTTCCATTGTGATTGTAGTTCTACTTTCTTTGGGGAATGATGTCAATTCATTTGCAATAATATCATATTTATATGTACATGTTATCTTATGATCATATTGACCCCGCAATAGGTAGATCCCTTTTGTGTTCTTGTGTATGTTTATGTTTTATTTCCCTTTATTTGTCTTCGTTTGGGGGCATCTCGTAGTGGAAACATAATCCGTAGAGTTGTTTATGTTTCTATTAAATCCATTACTCCTGTTAAAATGTTAGCAATGACTTTAACGTGGAGGCATACGCTCTACTCACTTTTTGCACACACGCACGTTCAAAATATTTTCAAAAAACTTAAAACTTTTTCCCTTTATGGATTAAAAAAAAACTAGTCCTTAAATCATGGACATTTTACTTTTTTAGGATCTCTTGATCCCTCCAGTTCAAATTTACACGGATCTCTTGATCCCTCCAATTTCAATTTAAAATTTTTTTTTATCCCTTTAAGAATGGATCTCCCTGATGGGTTGACTAGTGAGTAGACACATTCACTAGGCAGTTCAACTCCATCTTTCCAATTATGTTGTTTTCTTGTGTGGTTCACAATGGGACATAAGTTCTCATTGGCAAGGTAATCACACCCTCTCTCCTTCTCTCCATATTTAGTGATGTCTCTCTTATCGTGATCTTAAGGTTGATAAAGACTTAAGTCCCTTGGGGGATTGAGGATTTCTTTATCCCTTTTCTATTCCAATAATATTGTCTGTTCGTTATGATCTCCTTTACCAAGAGTTTGTGTTGAGTCCATACTCTTACTAAAGTGGGGGCTAAATGTATAGTCAGAAAATGGAAGAACTTCCAATGTAGACTGGTTTAGCCTTTTGAGTAAGTGGTTTGGGGTCATATCAAGCGCCTTGAATGGGTTCCTGATTTAGACCTGGCTTTCCCCTTGTTCTGTCCCATTTTCCACCTCTCTCTAACCAGTTTTTGGCATCATGGACTGCAGATCTGAGATCTTGGACCTCAGGGTCAACATCAACCTTTTAGGTCTATTTTGACCTCGACCCTGACCTAGTTCAAGGTTGACCTCACCCCTGACCTAGGTCAAGGTTGAACTCAACATTGACCCAGGGTCCAAATTTTGGGATCTCACAGTTTTCGGATGTCAGTTTTTGAAAAAGTTAATTCCCGCTTTCGGGTCGGCTGTTTTGGGTTTCAAAACATCAAATATTAAATTATATTTAATATAGGTCCTCTCTCCTAGGGGTAAAGGCTTTAATTGAAATTTAATTCTCCTATGTGAGCATCCTTACAAGATTGTGCCCTAATTTTATATAAAAGGAAGTTTTCTCCTCTCATTTTCTCTAACTATAGGCAATAACCACTAAGCGCTAACCGTGTGAACTATCATCAAGAGCAATTCGAGAAAGATAAGGAGAAAGATTTGAAGCAAGCATTCATCCTTGAGCATTCAAGCATCCATTTTCATCAAGGAGATCCATTAGAGGCCATTGAAGGATTCAAGCTACATAGTTCCCTTTTGGTGATATCTTCATCCACCTTCTTCCAAGCCTCTTCCTCTTCAAGAACCCATTCAAGAGTTAGTTTTGGAGATCTACAAGCAATTGATTGAATACATCCTACATTATACTTTGTACATTTTTGTGCATACATACTTGTGGATCCACGGATTCAAATCTGCCATAAGGACTTTTACAAGCAAGGTGAATTAGTGTATTTACTTTGTTTACATTTATGCAAATTCAATTATACTTTGAGGTTAATTCCAAAACCGAGGTTTCACCAAGCCAAACCCCTCCCTCCCCCCCCAACAAACAAATCTCTTTTTCTTGCGGGTACAAGTTCAGGACTGTGGATTTGAGGGAAAATATGGATACCCTTTTCGGCCAACTTTTGGGATCCACGAACAGATTTTTTGTCGAACCTGTGCAGGTCAGGGTCGAGATTATTTGGTTAGCGGTGAGATTATTGGGTCAAGGTTGAAATTTTTCTCAGGATGGTGTTAGATTGGAAAAATATTTATGGGTTTTGTTTGTCTCTGCATTTTTGTTCCGGATTAGGCTTCGGATTTTCCAGAAATTAGCTACAGATCTTAGAAAATAGCATTCTTCAGATCTGCAATACTTTAAGGTTGGTACATTTCCCTCTTCCATTTCAATTAAATTTCTTTCTATTCCTATATCTATCACACACATTCCTTTCTACAAGGGGTATTTAAGATCCTTTTTTACTCTTATTTCCAAATGAATGATTCTTTTATACATTGATCCTTTCTTGAGGATTAATCAATTTGGATCTCTCCTTTGTGTATTTAAGAACAAAAGAGGAAACATCTTCTCTCCCCTACATTACAATACAATTACAAATAAATGTAAAGTTAGGGAAATCAACACAATAAACAATTAATCCTTACAAAATCAAATCAATTTTTTCTTCCTTTACAGTTCTACATAGGATAAAGTGAGCCATTTTGGAGAATCTATCCAATACCACAAAAACACTGTCATGACCAGCCTTTGTCATGGGAAGTCCAAGGACAAAATCCATGTTAATAGAATCCCAAGGTTTTTATGGAAAAGTAATTGGAGTATAAATCCATGCATTAGAAGTATGGCCTTTAGATCTTTGACAAACCAAACAAGTCTCAACAAACCTTCTAACATCAATCTGCAACCGCGGCCAAAAGTAGAATATTCTAACCAATTCCAATGTTTAATCCACCACAAACTACCCTGCAAGACTGCCACAATGATTCTCTTTGAAAATATTTTCCATCATAGAACTTTGAGGGACACAAGGTAACCCTCCTTTGAACAAAATACCATCTTGGACCAGAAATTCAGAAAACTCAGTGTGATACCTTTCAGTCATGTCTATGCAAACCTTATAAACTTCCTTGAAGTCTTCATCATCTACATACATATCCTTTATAGTTGAGACCCTTGCAGTTTCTAATTGCATGTTTTGAACTGTTAGATTCCTCGTACTTAAGGCATCAACAACCTTATTAACAATGCCCTTTTTATTCTTAATAGTGAAAGTATAGGATTACAAAAATTCCATCCACTTACCATGTCTATGAGGAAGCTTCTCTTTCCTATTAAAGAAACTAAGTTCCTGATTATCTGTGAAGACAATAAATTCTTGAGACAATAATTAGTGGTGTCATTTTCTTAAAGATTGAACCATAGCATACATTTCAAGGTCATATGTGGAGTACTTTTGTTTGGATTCATTCATTTTTCACTAAAGAAAGCAACTGGTCTTCCATCTTGACTAAGGACACCCCCTATAGCATTGTTACTTGGATCACATTCCACCACAATAACCCTATGAAAATTAGGTAAGACAAGGATTGGTTGTTCTGCAATTTTATTCTTTAGGACTTCAAAGGAATCATTAGCTTCTATAGTCCACACAAAGATACATTTCCTACCACCTTTGATTGTGTTGATTATAGGAGCACAAACACCACTGGAATTTTTTATAAATTTCCTATAAAAACTACATAAACCTGAAAACATTTTACCTCTGATGTTGAAGTAGGTGGTGGCCAATTAAGGATGGTTTCTACCTTTGTTGGATCTATTTTCAAACTACCTTTGGATATCAAAAATCCCAAGAACACTAGTTCTCCCAGCAAAAATGAACACTTATCAAGATTGATGTTTAAACTTTCTTCATGGAGTTTCTTAAGGACCAAATCAATATGATGGAGATGCTCTTCCATGCTGCTGCTAAAAATTAGTATGTCATCCAAATAAACCACAACAAAATTGTGAAGAAAAGGCTTCAAAAATTCATTAATCAAGCGCATAAATGTGCTTGGGGCATTAGATAAGCCAAAATGCATGACTGCCCACTCAAATAAGCCCTCATTAGTATTAAATGTTAACTTCCATTCATCCCCCTCTCTAATCCTTTTCTGATGGTAACCAATTTTTAGATCAATTTTGGAGTAGTACTCAGCCCCTCCTAAGAAATCTATAAGGTCCTCCATTCTTGGCATTGGGAACCTGTATCTAATAGTGATCCTATTGATGTCCCTAGAGTCAGTGCACAATCTCCAAGTACCTTCATTTTTAGGTGCAAGTACTGTAGGTATAGAATAGGAACTTATTCTCTTCCTAATGAACCCTTTCTCCAAAAGACTTTGTATTTGTCTAGCCACTTCTACCTTTTTTTTCTAGTGTGAGTTTATAAGTAGCCTTGTTAGGTAAGGTAGCCCCTGGTATCAAGTCAATACAATGACTAATGACCCTCTTAGGTGGTAGAGATTCATTACTATTGTCTACTATGTTTCCCTTGTACTTATCCAATAAATCAGCTACCTCCTTTGGTCCAACACTCCTTAGGGTCTCCTAACATGGTTTATCTTTTCTTTGGATATTCTCCTTAGGTTTGACTACAATAGAAAATCATGGCATCTTTTATTCCTTAAGGACTTTTAGAAATTCATTTTCTCCTACCATCATGACACTAATAGTTAAGGCTTTCTCCTTAGGCTCTTCTAGAAAAGGTGTCATTGTGTAGTTTTACCCACCCTTGGTTAAAGTGAACATATTAGTTTTTCCATCATGTTGAGCATTGGTGTCATATTGCCAAGACCTCCCTAAAAGGAGATGGAAAGCATCCATGGCTACTATATCACACATCACCTTATCCTTGTATTCCCCAATTTGAAGTGTAGACTTACTACTACCCTTTCCACAAGTTGGTGAGTGTCCCTGACTTACTATCAACTTTCAATAGGATACTTGCACTTTCCCAAATATCTGCAAGTCCTTGAATCCCTTCAACACAAGGTGATTCCTTCCTAACTTTCTCAACTCCATTCTTCAAGTTCTTAGAGACAATCTCTCCAAACTAACCCCATCATGGACTATTGGTTCAACCCACTCTCAAAATTTTACTGAGGGTTGTGACCTTGCAATATACTCCTAAGGATTTACTTTCAACAATCACTTAACCTCTACCAAACCCTTATCATGAAAATCTCAGTTCAAACTTTGATTCTACTAGGTCTGTAAAAAGTGTTTCTTATTTCAATTTGGGCAATGAACATGGGACCAAGCCTATTCAATTTGGGCAGTGAACATGGGACCAAGCCTATTCAATTTTTGGTTTAAGATCCTCCAACATGACCCTTACAAACCCCAAAGTATCAGACACCAACCCTACTCTGGCACCCTCAAACTGCCACAGTGACACTCTGGCCTAATTGATCAGTTTAGACTAGGGTCTGATGGAATGGTTCAAGGATGGGAATATAGACATGAGGAAGACACTTGGTGGTCTTCTACAGACTTTAAATGGTTAGAAACATTCAACAACTTGGACCCATAACACCCTTCAACTGCTGCTCACACAATCTTGTTCTTCACTAGCTAAATACATGACTAGTATTTAGCCTAGGGCATCACCATAAAAGCACCCAATGAACTCCCACACACCTGAGCCTTTGAAGTCTTAATCTACATTTCCTTAACATTTATTTCACTAAGGGGCATGGAATTCCACTGGTAAAAACACAAGTTAGGGCTAGATCTTCATTCCAAACCCTAATTCTGAGAGTTCAGACCTGTGGTAGCAGAAATCACTCTAACTTGCACAAATAAATACCAAATTAACTCAAACAAAATGAAATAGAAAGTATATTCATTACACAATATTGCAATGTTAATTGATCAAAAGGTTCAATCTGTACACGACTGTACAATGAAGAAATGTTTAGAAAACTATGGTTTTTTCATCAAAATTTGCTTCAAAATGTGTCTTGTCTAAATCTGTCTATCTGACAGGATTCTTACATCGTAAATACATCCCCTCAACTGATCCAACCAATTCAAATATGGTTGTGACCATTGGGATCTGATTTACAACATTTTGAGCAACTTTTTGAAAAGTTGCTTGAGCAACATTTTCAAAATTGACAATATTTTATCAAGTGTTAACAATAATGTGATTAATGCATCCCACCAAGTTGAGAATGACCCAAAAAACTTATGATTGATGAAAAATATCTTAAGAAGACCTTAGAAACCCCTCTGCAACCTCTAAGACAGGATTCATTAAAAACTCCTAAAGCATGTCCAGTGAACTAAGGAAACTTCTGATTTATAAATGCACCAAAAGATCCTTGTCCACACAAGATAGACCAAACATACACATACTAGGATGGTTCCAAGACTCATCCCTTATTGCAATTGAAAACAAAACATGAAAATGAAATAGAAGACTTAGGTGTCCTGCATCACTCCATTGTTGATCAACAAAGGACAAAACCAAAACACCCTTGATGCCTTAGTCTCTATGATTCAGGAAGCGTAATGGAGACAAATTGATAATAGTACAACCATACTAAATTTTCATTCATAAAGATAACTATTACAATCGATGCCCTTCTTTGAAACCATAAATAGATCAAGAACACCCTATATGTAGAGAAAAGGAAAGATATCTACAGAGGAACCACACTTGGAACCTGCTTTTAGAACAAAGGAAAATGTAACCCTCTTTGGAACCTCCTTGTGCTACAGAAAAATTGAAACCCTTACAATAGAGAAAAGAAAGGAAATTATAGAAGAGGGAAACCCTAGAAAAGATATCCATTTGACAGTTGTCCCTCCATGAAATCTGATTCTGTACCGACCTTCTTTCCTCCAAATGGTTGATCTTTCTTCAAAAGATCCAAAGAAAATCTGATCTGCATCACCACCTATCTAAAAACATTTTCTCGGTCATTAAATACAGATCTACCATCAACTCAATCAAAATATATTCCCCTATGAACAAAAATGTATCATCTAAAAATGGAAGCACTTCCATTTTGGACTGGTTTAGCCCTCCGAGTAAGTTGTTTGGGGTCATATCAAACACCTTGAATGGGTCTTTGTCTTGGATCTTCTATTTCCCCCTGATTCTGCCCTATTGTTCACTTTTCTCTTACCTTTTCTGGCACCCTTCTCTATGATTCTGAGATTCCTGACTTAGGTCAAGGTCGACCTCGACCTTGACCCGGGGTCCAAATTTTAGGATCCAAAAGTTTCTGGATGTCGGGCTTCAGAAAGATTTAATTCCCGCTTTTGAGATAGCTATTTCAGTCTTCAAGGCAATGAATCTTGAAATTATATTTAATATAGGTCCACTTCTAGGGGTATATCTCTAATGGGAATTTAATTCTCCTATGTAGGCCTCTCTAGAAGATTGTGCCCTAGATTTGTATATGGGGAAGCTTTCTCCTCTCATTTTCTCTAACCATAAGACATACACATGAAGAAAATAATCACCTATGCACATGAAGGATAATCTATTGAGGAAATCATCTACATTCACGCATTCAATAATTCAAGCATCCAATTCATCAAGGAGATCCATTGGTAGCCATTGAAGGATTCAAAGCTCTATGGAGCTCTCTTGTTGAAGATTTCTCCATCCACATCCATGCAAGCCTCCTCCTATTCAAAGATCCATTCAAGATTGGTGTTGAAGATCTAAATAAAATTGATTTGAGACATCCTATATTCTACCTTCTATATTCTACATTCTTTTGGAGCATACATACTTGTGGATCCACGGATTCGAATCCGTCACAAGGGTTTCTATACAAGAAAGGTGAATTTGTTCATTTACTTTGTTTATCTATGTAATTTCAATTTAATTATAAGGTTAATTCCAAAACTGGGGTTTGACCAAAGCAAACCCCTTCCCCCCAAAAAAACAAACCATTTTTTCTTGCAGGGACAGGTTTGGAATAGCGAATTGGAGTGCAGATCTGGATACCCTTTTCAAAAAATTGTTAGGATCCGAAAACATATTTTTTGTCAGACTATGCTAGTTAGAATCAGACTTTCTTGGTCAGAATCAGACTTTTTGGGTCAAAGGTGACATTCATTTTTGGATCAAAATTGGACCTGAGCCAGATTCGGAAAAGATTTCTGGGTTTTCTCCGTCTCTGCATTTCTCTTCTAGAAACTCAGTACAAACACCCGACAATAGAATTCTTCAGATCTATTTCATTTTGAGGTTAGTACTTGTCTTTAATTCATTTCAATGAAAGTTTTAATCTTCCTAAATCTATTGCACACTCTCTTCTATAAAATGGAACTTAGGGTTTTTCTCTTTATCCCTATCCTTAATAGGTTGATTCACTTATGCATTGATCCTTCCTTTAGGGTTAATCAATTTGGATCTTCCCTTTATGAATTTAGGGTAAAGGGGGGGGAAATCATATCTTCCCACATCCATCACAACACATTCAATCAAACATAATAATAATAAATAAAGATTTTTTATCTTTACATTTTGGTGAACCCGCGATAGACAACTCTTTCTTTTTAGTGTTAGATTTGCATTTTGTGTTAGATCTTACATGCATATAAAAAGTACATTTATTTTATGCTCTTATATTTCAAAAATAAAAATCAAAAATTTCTTTAAAAATACAAAAACATTTACATTTTTCATGCTTGTAATGTTACTTTGTGTTCAACATGTATGATTTTTGTTTTGAATACTTTGATGAGGCTTTTGTTGCGAAAGAGGATAGATCCCATAATGAGGTACATGGAAGTGAGGATGAAAATTATTTGAATAAGATCTCAATGGATCCTATTCCTATTTCATCCTCCTCTACAACCTCTTCAATTGACCTTTACCATAGGATGTGTGCATGGTTACCTTCATGTTCCACTATTTACAATATTGATACAACTAGAAAGACTTAATTTAATGCATGTGATGTTTATTTTTCCTCTCTTGTATTACCTTGTAAGGATATATTAGAGCAAGAAAATGACTGTAATCTTTCTCTTTATGGAGATGAGTTCAGGATTGATGTTAATTCTTCTCCTAATATATGTCTTTTCTATGAGCCTACTTTAGAATATAATTTACCTTCTTTCCCCTTTAGGGATCAAGCTTTAGTGATTTATGGTGCTCCTACAAGGTGCTTTATTGATAGGGATGATAATCCTCCTATTTGGGATGAACCTTTGGATTTGTACGTTGATTACTCTCTTCCTTAGGAAGCCATTGTGGATGATTCTACTTTTTGGGATGAACCCTTGGATAAATACATTGATTTATCCCCTCCTCATGAAGATGCCTTGACAAAAGAGGGTGATTTATTAATGGATGACATATTCATACATGATGGTGACTCTTTTTCTAAAAAACACTCCCCTTATGCAGACATTATAGATGCGTTACCTCCATTTGGGATTCCTTCTAGTGATGAGGTAATAGCAGAGAATGATTTGAATTCCTTTAATTCTCTCGCTCTTAGTGATGATATTATGGATAATCAAGATCCTACTATTAGTAATAACTGAGAGGGGGGGTGAATCAGTGGCCTCAAAATTTTTATCCTTTAATCACTAAACACCAATCAAATAAATCTCAGATTATTAAGTCCCTACAAGATGCATGCCATGAAATACTTATAATGATTAACTGTCTATCGATTTTCCTTGTTTGTCCTTATTCTCTTTGATTACCGATATGCAGTATGACTATTTACCAAAGTATAGTAAATAAGTAGAGTATACCGATATATCCAGAAATGCATATGTGAAATGTAAAAAAGTAAAGTAATAAACCATACACACATAACACTTGGATTTTAACATGGAAACCCTGTTGAGGGAAAAACCATTGGGATTGGTACCCCAAAATTTCACTCTTCTGAAGTGAGCCCTATTAAGAGCCAACCTTGTTAAAGGTTACAAACACACTGTTAGGTGTGACCTTGTTAGAGGATTTTATTCATATAGGTTGTCACTTAGTATCGGGCAACTCAGTTTGCTACCATCCTTGAATCAGCCTCTTTCTTAGACTGTCAATAGGCTTTAGGAAAATATAGTGCTACATTCATGAATCAACCTTTTTTGCACTCCTTGGGATGTACCTCAATATATATATATAAGACTATTAAGTCCTGCTTTGTTATGAGGCTTGATGCTTCAATGGTTAAACTGAAACAAAATGACCTATTTCTAATGCAACTTGTATTGTAGATTTTCAGATCTATTTAAGTACATTACCTCTCTGATAAATATATCAATTCAATTCTTTGTTCTCCACACTTTCCACTCTGTGATGCTATGCTCACTATTTTTTGAGGTCTACAGAATTCCTTAGCTCTTCCTTCAACTTGATTGATCAGTACTGTATGAAGTTATCCTTCATCAGTTTCTCCTTCAGCATCTTCTTTTACTCACTCCCCTTAATCCCTTTTCTGTGAATGTCATATATATCATTGGAAATGAATTAATCTTGTCTCTTATATAGACATGATATTCAATGTTTCTTGATTCTTGGCGTGAAAAACAATATAGCCAATTTGATTTAAAGCATAAATCCTAATTTGTCTCGTAGTTATCTTCTTGCCAACTGTACAAATCTTCTTTAAATCAATCACTTAACTCTGGTTGAATAAAATAATGAAAACAACCAATTAAGTCTATCTTTAGCTCTTTCTAGCTAGATATTTTGTCATTTTCTGAACTCTCTATTCCGTCGGTTAACTCTTTAGTTAGTCGTCAGTTACAACTGTCAGTTCTGTCAGTGTGACTCCAGTCAGCTTCGGGATCTCCATCCATCGTGCATCAATGGATTTTACTCATTGGGTAACTCTATTTTCATCTCGTCGGGCATCCTGTGATTTTATTTCTTCAGGTATCATTGTGACTTTTCTTCTTTGACTTTACCGATGGTGTGCACTCTGTTGGTGTTGTCTGTCACTTAGTGAATACTTGAATTTTATGCATTGCTGAAAGCATAAACTTTGTTCCATTGATTCTCTGTAGTCTTTTTCATTATGTACATGACCATATAGATTATATCAATTTGACATCAATGACAATACAAACCATTAACTGATTTAATTCCTTGCATTATCTTCAACTTAACTTTATCAAACATTCAATCAGTTACATGTCATCACCTACCTCATCTCCTCCTAGGATGTCTTCTTTGCTTCCTTCTTGTGAATCTATTTGTAGTGTTGAGACAACTAACATGGTTTATCCAAAACCCTTGTTGACTATTAAAGGTTGTTCTCGCATTACTATCAAGGGCAAACCTAGAGATCCTTTGGATTTCTTAAATAACACTGATTCTGTTTCACATGCTTATCATACAAGGAATAACCCTCAACCTAATATGGTGGTTCCTAATTCTTTACCACCTTCTCAACCCATTCTTCCTCCTCCACCCCATCCTCCTAATCAAGAGAACATTAATTCCTTCTTACAATGCATGCATGTTACCCTGAGTCCTCCTAACATTGTATTTACTCAAAAGGATTTACCTTCTAAAAAAGTACACAATCAATATGATGCTCTTATGGTTGTTGTTACTATCAATAAGAGTATCATTTCTATGACCTTGATTGATAATCGATCTAGGCTTAATATTTGTAGTATGGACATGCTCAGAGTGATTAAAGTTGATCTTTCAACTATTCAACCTGATAATGTTCCTATACGTGGCTTTGATAAGAAAATTTTGGGCATCATTACCTTACCTATCAAAGTAGGTCTGGTCATCCTAAATACTCCTTTTCATGTTATGCATGGACCTCTTGATTATAACCTCTATTTGGGTAGACCTTTGTTGCATGAGATGCATGTTGTTCCTTCCACCCTTCGCCGTAAAGTCAAGTTTATTCACAAAAACATGGTGTATACACTTCATGTAGATGATACACCAAATCCTTGTTTGAATATTCAAACCCACAATACTCCTATTTCTAATATTAATCCTTCTTCCTCTAATGCTCTTCCTGGAGATGATTGGGGAACCTTGGATTTTAATCCTACCTTTATTGGAGAGTATTAAGTTTCTAATCTTGATTTTATGAAGCAACAAAGAGAGTTTGAACAAAGATCTTTTGCTTCTACTTCTAATGCCCTTCGTAATAACTTTGTCACTGCTTCTACCCACTATGAATCCATCAAACCTACTAATGATGACATAGTGACTACTAAAATTCCATTGACTCCTTCTGATATGGCTTCTTGTTATGGTCTTGGTTATCATTTTCTAATTAAACAAGGATTCCATGGTCAAGGATGTAGTAAGCATAAATAGGGAATTCAAATTCCCTTACAGAATGGGGGGCATGAGCATTCTTATGGATTGGGATTTAATCCTCAAAAATACATCAATGTTACCAACATCTCAAATAACACTTCAAAACATGATGAACCTATGAAGGACTTTGACCAAGAAGTTATTTTTCCTAAACTCATTCATGCTAAGATGATTACTAGACCTAAACGCAAAAAGAAATGTAGTTCACACTTGGAGTATCTTCCTTTTTGTTTGTATCATAGATTTCATGATCACTCTACTAATGAATGTCAAGATTTATATTATAAGATTAGGCAGCTCGTTGATAGTAAAGTTATTTATATATAATGTGGCAATGAGTTATATTTCAATCATGTTTTCTCTATATAACATTTATGTTCCTATTATGGAGCTCCACCTTATGTAAACAATGTTACCCTAATCCTTGGGGGCTCATTATATTGCATAGTGTTGTGAGCGATATAATAGGTCCCCTTTCATCCTTGTTCCTACACTTGGGGGGAAAGGATGACATCTCCTTCTTTTTTGTCTTTTCGGGATCCACTTTTCCCTTAGTTAAGCAGTATCTATCTATTATGTGATATCCAATCATACATGAAAATTTTGGTTTGCATTGAGGATCCATGTCCTTGATCATAACCTATTTCGTTGTTTAACATTGGGTTTCCATGGTTGATAAATCACTCACCTTGGAAACTGAACAATGTTCTATCCCTTACAAGGGTTACTTTTTCACTTCTTGCATGATATCTCTTTGCATTCGTCCCTTCCATGGCCTCATAGGAGTTGTGACCTTCTTGGCTTGGACTGGGTGTTGTATATGGATATTGTATTGTTGTTGAAAAAATCTTTATCCTTGTTCTTTTCTTTCCTTAACATGTCAAAATAGTATGTATTTTTCCATCTTAATGAGGGGGCATATATACGGCCTCCCTCGTTCTATAATATGCATTTTTGTTCTAACCTTTTGTTTTGTAGCATGCTAAATCCTCTGAAGGTAACACACATAATTTTCTAAATCCTAAAGAGATACGCATTCAATTATAATTCAATATGCTAAATCCTCGAAAGGCAACGCACATAAGTTTCTAAATCCTGAAGAGATACTCATTTTACAAATGTATTCCATGGTGATATGAGGATATGGATCTATGGGTATTTCATAAAATCCATTTGAAGATGCACTACATACATGCACAAAGTCGCCAGAAGGTGCACAACTTTATGGGGTGACTATCAAGTGCTTTCTTGATGGGCCATCCTATCCTTTTGTGGTTCACAATGAGATACACACATCTTACTGGGCGAGATCGCCACTCCTCTCTCTCTCTTTCTCTTTGACTAGTGATGTCTCTGTTATCATAATCTAAGGGTTGACAAAGACTTGAGTCCCTGGGGGCTTGAGGATTTCTTTTTCCCTTTTGATTTCAATAAGATTATCTTTTCTTTATGATCTCCTTTACCAATAGTTTGTGTCAAGTCCATACTCTTTCTAAAGTGGGGGCTAAATTTATCGTCAAAAAATGGAAGCACTTCCATTTTGGACTGGTTTATCCCTTCAAGTAAGTTGTTTGGGGTCATTTCAAACACCTAGAATGGGTCTTTGACTTGGATATTCTTTTTACCCTTGATTTTTCCCTATTTTCCACTTTTCTCCTACCTTTTCTGGCACCCTGCTCTATGATTCTAAGATTCTTAACCTCAAGTTCAAGGTTGACCTTTTGGGTCAAGGCCAAACTCAACCCTAACCTAGGTCAAGGTCTACCATGACCTTGACCCAAGGTCCAAATTTCAAGATCCCAAGGTTTCTGGATGTCAGGCTTTGGAAAGATTTAATTCCCACTTTCGGGTCAGCTATTTCGGTCTTCGAGGCAACAAATATTGAAATTATATTTAATATAGGTCCACTTATAAGGATATAGGTCTAATTGGAATTTAATTCTCCTATGTAGGCCTTTCTAGAAGATTGTGCCCTAGATTTGTATATAAGGAAGCTTTCTCCTCTCATTTTCTCTAACCATAAGACATACACATGAAGAACATGATCACCTATGCACATGAAGGATAGTCTATTGATGAAATCATCTACATTCAAGCATTCAAGCATCCAATTCATCAAGGAGATCCATTGGAATCCATTGAAGGATTCAAAGCTCTATGGAGCTCTCTTGTTGAGGATTTCTCCATCCACATCCATGCAAGCCTCCTCCTATTCAAAGATCCATTCAAGATTGGTGTTGAAGATATAAAGACAATTGATTTGAGAGATCCTATATTCTACCTTATATATTATACATTCTTTTGGAACATACATACTTGAGGATCCACGGATTCGAATCCGCCAAAAGGGTTTCTATACAAGCAAGGTGAATTTTTTCATTTACTTTGTTTATCTATGCAATTTCAATTCAATTATAAGGTAATTCCAAAACTAAGGTTTGACCAAGGAAAACCCCTTCCCCCCAACAAAGAAACCATTTTTTTGCAGGGACAGGTTTGGAACAGCGAATTGGAGTGAAGATCTGGATACCCTTTTCGACAAACTGTCAGGATCCCAAAACAAATTTTATGCCAGACTATGCAGTTCAGAATCAAACTTTTTGGGTCAAAGGTGACATTCATTTTTGGGTCAAAATTGAACCTGAGCTAGATTCGGAAAAGATTTTTGGGTTTTCTTCGTCTATGTGTTTCTGTTCTAGATCTAGTTGCAGAATTCCTAGAGACTCAGTACAAACACCCAAAAATAGCATTCTTCAGATCTATTGCATTTTGAGGTTAGTACTTGTCTTCAATTCATTTCAATTAAATTTATAATCTTCCTAAATCTATTGCACACTCTCTTCTATAAAATGGAACTTAGGGGTTTTCTCTTTATCCCTATCCTTAATAGGTTGATTCACTTATGCATTGATCCTTTCTTTAGGGTTAATCAATTTGGATCTTTCCTTTATGAATATAGGGTAAAGGGGGGGAATAAAATCTTCCCACATCCATCACAACACCTTTAATTAAATATTAATCAATCAAACATAATAATAATAAATAAATAAATATTTTTTATCTTTACAAAAACTAACCGACATACAACTCAAAACCCTCTAGAAACATTTGAATTTTTAAATCTTACTCATTCCAACAGTCACCATGGCAAGGAACGCTATCAACAGCCAATATTGAATCTCTCAAAACAAGTTTAAAACATGGCCATCAATTTTCCCTTTAAAATAACAACATCTGGCACATTTGACTTTTCCTCATCAGACTGGACACACGTCACCCAAGCTTAATCCCTTGAAAATAATCTATCATGCAACTTTTGTTCAATGCATCACACCCACCTTCCGATCAAAACAAACCCATTTGATTTTATCTTCCTTTCAATGCTGACCAAGTCCTGCCATCTACCACGCATCGCATAGGCGCGATGCCTTGAAGACTAACCTCTGTGCATCTCTGCATCAAGGTATTACGCCTGTCATTTGATCAAAACCAACCTGCTCGAAGCTTTACCTTTCCAAAGTTTTGAACCCACAATCTCATATGCAATGTGTCAATCAGACGTAATGCCTTGATGAGTATCCTTCGGGAAACTTTTAATCAAGGCAAAACACCTACTGTTCGATCAAAAATAGATATAATCAAACAATAACTTCCCTTTAGCTTTGAATGCACCGACCCCACAATCTCAAGATGGACAAGTGTCGCATAGGCGCAATGCTTTGATGGATAAAAAAGATGCATCTTGCGATCAAGGGAAAGCTCCAACCGTTAGATTAGAATTAAATTTCTTGACATCTAAAAAGAGAGAAACATTTCGTAGATTTAAACTTAGGAAATATTAAAATGAGCCCTGCTAGAACTTAGGACATAGAATAATTGGCCCCGCACACGAAAACTTAAGGCACATGGGTTTTAAGTGACTTAAGTGGCCCAAAAAGTAACTCAAAAATATGAGGAACATGTAAGACCTAGATTTTAGGGGGAAAATAAACCAAGGACTAGAAATTTTGCAAGTAGGGCCTGGAAAACAACAGAAACAAGGAGAAAAAACACCATGGAAACCAGGAAATTTATCGGTACTAACAAGGTGAGTTTCTTGTTATTTTCCATGAGTTATGTAATGGTTAAATTAGCTTCATCACTAGGACTACTTTTAGATGTTGTCTTAAGAGTATCAACATTATCTTGTGTGGATTTCAGTTCACTACACAACTACTTCCTCACTTTTAAGAACTTTTCTAACTTGATTTTCATATCTTCAATCACTTCTTGTGCACTCTCCAACTCAAAATCAAGACTATCAATATTCTTAGATTTCTCGTAGCTTTCCATAGTCATGATCTTTACTATTAAGTGGATGAACCCTTATCTCAATATTCCAAGCTCTGATAGCAATTGTTGGATTAATCTGTGGAAAGGTAAGTGATGAGAGGGAAGGGGTGAATCAGTACTTCTAAAACTTTTAACTACTATTCTCTTCTCTTCACTGAACTAAATATCATTCATAAGAACATTGAAACGCTTGTAAAGTAAATTAGAAAACCATGGCAGATAACTCCATAATTTTTGGTCGCGCAGAAATCCTTTGTTAGAGGAAAAAACTTCGGTGGGGATGGCACCCGCAATCCTTCACTACTACAATATAAAGGTTGCTCGGTTACAGCTACAATTTTAGCTACTTCTGATAGCTTACCTTGTTAGTAGTATTATACTTGGTTAAAAGTACAGAAGACTTATTCATTCTACCTTGTTAAAGGATTTTACAATCTCTCATCTAAGAGATGTACTCGGTTAGAGGATTTAAAAAATAAGAGTTGTTATGGCCTACCCACTAAATGGGATTTCTACTCTCCTAACTATTACAAAAACTATTACAAATATATCTGCAAGTATGTATCAACCATAATTTTTTCAAAAATCTTTACGCTCTGTAAGTGCATTACCTCTTCTACACTTGGTAACTTATCTATTCTACACATTAGAACTTCTGCATTCTAACTCATTTAGCTCAGTTGCTATAATTGCTTCTATCTCTGCAATATTCACCATCATCTGGAATCTTCATGTTCTATTCCTTTTTAAATGATCTTATGGCGATTAACCTAGTTTATATCCTTCTCCTTCTGTGATGGAATTGAAGCAGTGCAAGGATGGTTTCATTCCCAACGCATTTATTATGCTTGTCTTTCATTGGTTGATTTGCCTCATGATCATGTGTAATCATGTTATTGAAATCCCAATGTTTTATCTAAATTATGTCTTGAATACTATGAAATTTTACCCACTTGACTTCTAGGTTCAATGTATTCAAATTTCAATTATTACGTTGGCTCTGGTGTATTTGGTAATGTGCTCTAATCTTGCTCGGTGACATAATGTCTACTCGGTGACTAACTATGCTTGGTAACTCGGTGACTAATATTGATAGGTAACTGTCACTACTTAACTTGATTATAATAATTGTTTTGTGCTTAGTTTCATTGATATTCTTCTTTACCGATTGTCTGCCTTAGTGTATTCTTCCTTTTACCGATTATCTCCATGAATTGTCATGACTTTGACAAAACTAATGACAACAAACTATCTGATGGCACTATCACAAGGATGAAGGATTTGGTTTTTTTATGTTGTATTCAAAAATGATTTACAAGTTTCTAGGGATTGAAACCACACCCAACACACTCACCTTAAAAAATTGTCTTATTAGGCCTAGGCTACTTGTAGCCCAACAGTTACCTAATTTCCTATTTTACTTAAAACTTCCCCAAAGCACTCCCCTTCTTTAACATATCAAAAGATTTGATTCTATTATTTTTTAAAAACTATCCTAACCCTTGACTGTCATATGTTGATTAGCCCTTAAAATGCTCAAATAAAAAAACAAGTAAATCTCAATCTTAACCCCTAACTCTAAGACCCTTAGAAGTCTTCACAAATTCCTCCAATCTAAGGAATATCCAGTCAATTTGACTCTCATACCTTCACAAACCCAAAACCCCAATTTGGCTCCAAATAACCCTTAAATATAGGGCTTCCTAAATGTTTGCACTCCAATCACTTCTGTACCCAATCACTGATGGATTCACCATAAAAATTTCATTCCAAGACACTTCCAAATCTTACATATACCCCTTATTCAACTAGAATTATTTTTGTTTCTCCCAAGTAAGAAAATTTGTCAACTTTTCATTTGCAAGTCTCGATGATCACCCACTCCATTTCACATTAATTACACAATGTCATTTCTTGTTCATTTCCAAAATACATATGTATGCCACTGGTACAACTCTGAAAACCTGCATAATATTACATAACCAACAAGATGTTTATTGTTTTCCACCTATCAGTCTCCAAATGGCTTCTTTGCATATCCATCTGAAAGGCGTGGATTGCATCTTAGATGGCATTATTAAACTTGTAAGGCAACACATGAAATCCAAATAACGTGGCCTATTTTCACAGTTCCACGAATCCACACAAGCTCACATTCTAATTTTTAAAGCTAACACTTTGCTTTAGCCTACACACTCGTATGGTTTATGTTGCTGAAATAGATTCCTTAAGCTCCAAAACATACACACAACAGCCAACATTATTATTGAACATTTTAGAGAGACATACATAATATCTGATCTTCTATGTAGAATAAAACAATGGCAAACAAAATGATCAATTTTGGGTGTGGAAAGATTTCTTGACCCATAGGATGCTCTTGCATCAAAAGGTATTCAAAATATGGATTTATGAATCAAAGTGTATTGAGCATATTGGAAAACCATACAAATTTCTAACATGAAGTACCCACTATATTTTGGTAAACTATAAAATTTTCCAACATATAAATGAATTTTGTGAATATCCATGAAACTTGATCTGCGAATTGAAAACCCCTAACACATATTTATATCAAGATCTCATGTTGTGTATAAAATATGCAAGCATAGGATGTTGGGTAGTTAGAAGGTTGTAATATTCCTAGAGGTAGAAAACAACTTAACATGTCTACACTGGAAACCCAGAAACCCAAAAGAAACTTAAGTTTCTGAAGGGTACTGAGTTTGAGATTCCCTAAATATTTGCTTGTATACAAATAAGAAGAAATGGAATGATCTAAATCAAGAACACCTATCTCAGACAATTATGTCATGTCACATAAAAGACAAGAATATTCTAGAGACAATTCTACACTCGACTGTATGAGTTACCTATTAAACTAACATTAATAGCCAAAAACAAATATTAACACTCAATAGAACTCATACAAATTATTTTATTTCTTATCACCATCCTTTTAGACGAGGAACTTTAGATATAGAAACATATTAGTCATTGATGGTTGTTTACAGATTCTTTGTGCGACCGTGATGTTCATGCTCATGATTTTAGGACATCTTTTTGACGGATTTTCAAACCTCCGTGTTCTCTCTTTTAGAGAGGAGTTTTCTCCCAGTAGGTTTTCTCTTTTTCTCTATTTATGAGATATCTCTTTGTATTTTTACATGTGTACCTAACATAGCATTTCTAATAGGACCCATAAATAATCTCTACTACATTGTTTTACTCCCTAAGTTGCACTTAAGGGGGGGTGTTAGATTAAATAATTATTATTGTTTACTACTTACTTAAGTTTACTTAGGTAACCTCATTAATGAGGGAGGTGGATGTTATTTAGTTCTATTTGGACTCTAACATATCTTATAGGATATTTTTGAGTTCTATCAAAACTCTACTTGCTTCATGTTTAGACACTTGTCTCAACCTTGTCATTTCCTTCTAGATGCTCTTGCCTATTTAAGAAAAGCCTTTGTACCTTATTATTCACCTCAAATCAATACAATTATTGTTTTGATGAATCTTATAGAGGATGTCTGTAGACTTTCTCTTGGGTATAGGATGAGCTATCCTAACATTTTCCTCCTTCCTGGGTTCCAATTTAAATTTGGTCTTGTTTTATGTGTCCTCTTCTTGGGAAGAGCACACCCTAGGCATCCTCTTCCCCGATGTTTGGCCCCAAATTTGAATTGGGGTCTTGTCTAGTGGTTATTAGTAGGATTTTTCTATCTATGTCAACCTCCTTAAAATTTTGAACTAAAAAATACTGTGAGAGGTATTAAAGTGGTCTATCTCTCCTCATTTTGGTAACAAAAAATCAAGATTTCAAGTGCTCTCCTAAAATTTTGTATCCAAATATTCAAGGTCAAGTTTTCAAGCATCCAAGACATTTTCAAAGATAATATTCTCCTTTGTAGCCAGCTTCTCTTCCATGATGTCCAAGTAGAGGAGTTCTCAATCAATCAAACAGATCCTTTGTCCATCTACGTGCATTCATCCATCCATTCTTCAAGGCAAGAGTCATTCAAGCATAACAACATTGAAGATCTTTGGGGAGTATTCGCAGATTTATACATTTTTGAAAGGAATCCTTTATTCTATTTCACATTCCAAGATTCAAAGTCAATATAAAACTACATTAAATCAAGCATCTTCATATACATCATGATCTCAATACCGGTTTATGAATGTATATACATTTACAAAGTAGATCTAATATTTACCTTTACATTTACATGTTTTCCTTTTATGAAATTTTATTTGTATTTCAAGGTTGATTCCTTAACTAGGGTTTGACCAAGACAAACCCCTTTCAACCCAAAATTTTCCCATTTTTTGTGTGCAGGAATAGGTGACAAACCTACCGTTGCAAATTGGAATGTACAAGATCTGACAGATAGTCTAAAATTTGGATTATCGGAAAGTAATGGGACTAGGATGGCTCGAGAGACCCCTTCCTAGGAACAAGACATCCTAGGTGACCTCTTCTCTGCATATTAGCTTCAATTTTAAACCACATTTTGGTACTAATATATAATTATTGTTATTTGATACTTATAGGTTACCATTTAGATTTTATGGCATTCTATGTAATCTGAAACTAGTCAATTTTACATGTCTTGTCTTCTATCTCGCATTGTCCAATCATATTCCCTTAAATCCAACTTATTCTAATACTTTAATGTGAAGGATAATTTATCTTCTTAGCACTTAAGTCCTACTTGAGGGTAAAAGCACAATAATCTGTCACCCCTAAGGACAATTTTGGGTGCTCATTCGCGTCATACTCGGCCGAGTCAAACTCGGCCCAGTCTAACTCGGCCGAGTTTACGTGGCACCGAATGGCGCCTACGTGGCTAAGTCGGCTCATGCACGAACCAATGGGAGGGCAAGTAGGACTCGGCCGAGTCCGACTCGGCCGAGTCCCACTCGGCCGAGTCTACCTAGGTGGCATGCCATGTGGCAGCCAAACCTCCAAAAACATAAAAAATCCAGAAGTTTGCA
>MU227637.1:1781421-1819833 GCA_018584345.1 Thuja plicata | reverse complement strand
CAGTTTACATCATCTTCAAATTCTCAATAGAAATGTGACTTTTATGCCCTTGAAGTTTTACAGTTTTGGTGTTGTTGTCCTTTTCCTTTGTAAAAGGGTGACAGATTATTGTGCTTTTACCCTTGAGCCTATTATGTCATCTTCCTTTCGATTGTGCATTAGGAAAAGGAGGAAAATCCAATCTCTCTTACATGCGTTGGCTCCCTCTCTTTATCTTATTGTACAGATACATTTCAAAGTTGTATAAAAAAATAAAATTCTATGTAGAAAATGTGATAAATTAAACTAATGCCTATTCTCTCTACATGAAATTGTACTCTTTAGTATATTAGCGTACATATAATTTTTTATCGAGAATATCCTTGCACTTCCTTCTAGTACAAGTGCTCGTAAATTTTCAATAATTTTGTTGCCACTGTAAGAAGCCTCTCGGCTTAATAATAATATATTATTTTTAACAAGACATACTTTTTTGTACTTTTAAATAATAATATCTTATTTTTTATAGTAAACATAGTTTTTTATACTTAACTATTAGTTTATTTGTCTTGAATATAAAATCTAGAAAGAACAAACATTTATAATTTTACCAATAGGTATTTGGTCTCTCTAGGTTACATACAAGTTATATTTTAAATAGAGATATGATACTTTTCTACGCATTCAACTAACATATAAAAAGTGGAATTTTTGTAAATACTATACAAACTTTCAAGAAAATGCAATTGGTATGCAAAGCCAAATTGGAGGCAGCGAGAATGGGACTTTAGAGTTCACATTTTCCTTTACCCTTGTAGGAGAAAAAAAAAATTCTTCATGTGGGTATTCTCCAAGTGTATCTCCAAGTAATATAGAATGGTACCAGGTATGTAATTTGACAATCTCCATTGGCAGCGTAGAACAATTTGTAGTGTTATTGCAAATAGGATTGGTATCCCTAAGATGTTCACATTGAAAGCTTTAAATTACAACAAATAATTTGAATGAACATAATATATGTAGAAGTTGAGAGATATCTTGATATATTAAAAAATCATCTTACCAAATATAAAATAAATTAATACATATTACACTACTTAACATTGAAATCTAAATTCTAATAACAATAAAATTTTAAAATAATATAATATTCGATGATGTCGCTGAGCTTCACCACCCCGTGGTGCTTCTGCCCCTGAATGGTTGACTGATAATGTGGCCCTCATCACTCCTGGTGGCTCTGGATGGCTAGACGCTGGTGGTGATTCTAGTTGGCCCACTTCCTCCAAGTGGTTCCCACACTTGGCTCTGGACATTTCTCCCTCCAAGAAAGAGAATGAAGAAGAAGATAAAGCTGGAGACGGATGGTCTCGCCTGAACCCTAATTTGAACCTTGTTGGTCATTGGATTAATCTATGGAAAGGTAAGTGCTGAGAGGGGAGGGATGAATCAGTACTTTAAAACTTTTAACTACTATTCATTCCTTTTCACCGAACTGAATATCATTCATAAAACATTGAAAAGCATATAACATAAATTAGAAAACCATGACACATAACACCATTATTTTTGGTTCTTTCTCCTTAGCTCTCTGAATCAGAGAATTGTGGATCACAAAGTTAAGGGTACCACTATTCTACATGAGGGGCTTATTATACTTATTGCTGACTATACCAAAGATCATATATTTGAGGTGATTCCTAAACAGATATCTAGTACCAAAAGAAATCACTCTGATACTCCTCCTGATAGGAAATTTAGCACTAGTTCGAGCAAAAATTCTCGTAAGGTGATCCCTGTTAAGCTTGATTCCAAGATTTCCATTTTTTATGAGGTTTATGGAATGAAGTTGGAAGATGACCTGGAAGATGTCTCCTTTGAGGAAGAAGAGATGGCCAAAGATGAGCCGAGTAATAGAGACATTTCCTGCTTTGTCACTCCAGAAAAAGGTAATGATGACAATGATTTCCAGTTTGTTAAGACTATGGAAGATTCTCAAATGGAAATTCCAGAGGAGATTAATGAGAAAATAAACAATGTCAAGGAATTCTATATTAACAATATTAAGGGGAGTAGTGAGGATGATCTTGAGAAAAAGGATATTGAAGTGGATAGCGTTGGTAACATTATGAAGGAGTATGCTGAAGAGTCCAAAGATTTGGAAGCAGATTATGAAAAATTTGTCAATAAGGATAAGGAGGAGAACCCCAATGATATTCAAGGGAGTAAGGATGAAGTTACTATCAACTTAGATATAAAAAAATGTCAAGTTTGAGATCATTCCTACTCCTCCTGACAGCCCTAAGGGCAAAAATGAAGAAAAGGGTAAGAAAATTCAGAAGCAGAAAAGCATTGAAGAAGACCTATGGGATCAGGACTTCAAAGTTAAGAGAGTTACTAACATCAGCATGTTGCAAGTTGTGATAAATAAAGCCATGTATGGCTACAACATTGTCAAATGGGTCCAATAGGATATTCAGGAAACCCGGTCCAGGATTAAAGCCCTAGAGTCATAAAATGCGATGTTGGAGGACACGATTGTTAAAATGCAGAAGGATGCTGAGGAGTTTCATAAAGGTAAGGTTGTTTTTGAGAAGGTAAATGATAATAACAATAAGCTAGAAGAAATTATTTCCAATGTTCTGATTAAGTAAAAATAGGTTTTATAAGGACCTGAAACCTTTAAATAGAGTTTTACAAATATTCAGAGAAAGTACAGCAACAACTGTGCCTAGACACCAAAAAAGGACAGCCGACAAAAAAATCTAGCAGACAGACAAGCTAGCAATAGCCCCAAAGATAAACAAAATAAACAGGGACAACAAAAAAAAGGGAAGGGCCCAGGAAGAGACAGCTACATGCCACCAACCATATCCTGGCCCTGAATCACCATAACCTCCATATGATTGATAGTGTTTTTGAGGTCACCTTTATCTTTCTCTTTTTCCTCCCTTGGGCTCACCTTTTTGGTGCTAGCCCTAATGCAGGTTCCTGAACCAGCCAGATCCTTGACAGCATGGCTATCCTTGTCGCCAGTATCCTTCTCCAACTTCTCCATTAAGCTCTTGGCCTTCCCTGTATAATCTTTTAGACTCTTCAAAGATTGATCCCCAATCTTACGAACTGTGTCCTCCAGCTTGTCCACCTTGGCTTCCAGGTTCTTTATCTGCCTTACACTATCATCTTTAGCAGTTTTGTCCTCAAAATCTTTGAACTTCTTTTCCAGATTGGTGACTCTGTTCACCAAATCAACCTGTGCTTCTGAATTTCCAACAACCTCTTTCATTTCCCCCAGACACTCAGCCACAGATTTCTCCCCAATACCAACACATTTTAAAATGTTCATTTCCCCCCTCATACCCTCAATTTGATTCTTCATGTCAACATTATCTCCTAAAATTTTGCTAATTAGACCAGCAAAATCAGTAATGCATGCTTCACCATGGTCTAAATCCTCAGGTTCAAAAGTATTACATGTGTCATCATTGTGATGGGTATCCTCCTTCCCAATGTTTTTATCTTCAAATCCCTTCCTAGAATCCTCCTTCAGTATTTCTTCCTCCTTCTGTTCTTTATTCTATGTGCTCTTAGTGGCGTTTGTATCATCTTTACCCTCATCCTTTTCCTTGTCTTCCTCCTCATCTGAGGAAAGCATGATTTTCTACTTGCTGGGATTTTTCCCTTTGCGGGTTTTGATATCTTCCCTCTTTCTTTTCTTACCACCAAATTTGGGTTTAGTTACCTTATCATCATCCTCGGTCTCCTTTTCAGTCTCTGTTTCCTCCATCGGAGTCATGTTCTTACCCTTAGGGTTTAATTTTTTACCCTTTTTCTTTTTTCTGTCACTGTCCTCAGAGTTCTCATCCTCTATATCCTTCTCAGTATCTGATATTTTGATGTGGGGTTTTTTTAGGTTTTTCGAGGAAGAAGACCCCTTTTTATTCCCTTCTTAGGGGTTTTATACCCTTTTTTCTCCTCTCCCTCATCCTCTGTATCTTCTTCATACATACTTTCCTCCTCATCTCCTTCTGTATCTTTCTCATCTTTCTATGTCCTTTTAATCAGAGGTCTCTCCACCTTCTTGGACTTAAGAACTTCATAAATTAACACCATAAGCCCCTGGTGTGAGGCGTGATCCTCCTTCAATTTCGTCTACATGCTAGTAATGGTAAAATCAAACGAATTGAGCAGGTAGAAAGGTAGACTAACCTTTATGTTGTGTCTGAAGTGGTTAAGGAGCATGAAATGATGGCCATAGGCCCTAGTGAATCTACCATCCAGAGTGATGTAGCTGATGAGCATGAACATAACATATCGCCAGCGTCTGGAAATATGCATAGGATCATGATACAAAGTGCCCACCTTCACTAGCCGAGCTCTTTCCTTATCTTCCTCAGGAAAATTCTCCCATGCCTTGTCTGAGATAAGCCTATCTCTGTAAAATGTAAGCCCTTCCATCCCCATACCAGTCGCCTCCACTATAACCTCCTTGGTGACTTTCATATACTGATTGCCGACCATGACCTTCCCATTTTTCCAGGTCTTTGAGAAGATTCTGGTGACAATAGAGTTGCACCCATGAAGCCTCTCCAGAAAAATTGCCATACATCCCTCCATCAAATTTTTCCACACATCTTCCCTTTCACGTCATTCATCACAATTTTTAGGTTCCACATGCTTCTTGTTACCACCCTTATTTTCTCTCTGGTTTAGATTATTTTCTCTGTCGATGACTTTGCAAATATTGTTTGAAATATCCCACCTCTCTTTCGTAAACAAGAAATGCACCCAAAAAATGTGCCACTTTGATCTAATAATTACCACTAAGTACACTCTCCTTAGCTAGTAATGATGAAAAGTCACTTCCACCATAAACCAATAATTAAAACTTACCATTTATGATCTCTTTTTGATTTCTTTGCAAATAGTCATTATTCATCATTAATTGCACTTGAACTGGAATGTCAACATCACCTCCCCATTGAGTCACCGCCTCCATTTTACAAGCCATGTTGGCAGCCCAATCAGCCACCCCATTGGTTTCTTGATAGTTATGTGTCACCATACAATTATCAAAAGAATGGATTAAGGCTTTAGCCTTTTGTATAATATTGTAAATTGACCACGAAGCAGGGGTGAGTGAGTTCAAGCATTTAACAATGTTGAGAGAGTCACCTTCAATCCAAACTCTCCTGCATCCTTTTTCTTTATCCATGATGAGAGCATGAAGGGCAGCAGTGGCCTCAGCAAGATGGTTGGTCTGAAAACCAATAGGGACAGCTTTGATACCCTTACAAACCTTGTTCTCATCCCTATTGACAATCCCACATCCTGCCACCCCTAGGTTGCCTTTCGAGGCCCCATTAAAGTTGACTTTCATCCACCCCCTAGGTGGGCAATCCCACCTAGCATTGGCTCTGGTTATTTTTTTAGCCTGCTTCCTAAAATTCCCTTTTAACTTCCATTTTTGAAGAAAGGCAATATCCTCCTCCAAGATTGATTGCATAATTCTCTCCTTTAAAACTGCATTTTCTTTAATAGCTCTCTTTATCTTGTAAAAAACATCTTTGAAAGAAGTCTCTTTATTCCTAAAAAGCTGTCATTCCTTTCTCTCCAGATTCCCCAACAAATATAGGGAAGGGAAAATTTCCAAACTTGACTAACAGTATCATTTTTTGAATGATGAATCCAAGAATTAAAAAGACCCTTCAAATTTTCAGGGAAAACCCATTCAATATTAAAAAGGCAAAGAAAATTATCCTGGATCACCCTAAAAAAAGGACAATGAATAATCATATGATCAACATTCTCAGAATTCTTCTTGAAAAGGTAGCATCTACTCACAATATTCATCCCTCTTCTCATAAGGTTGTCAATAGTTAGGACTTTATTTTGTAGAAGGATCCAATAAAAAACATTGATCTTAGGAGTAAGATCCTTTATCCAGGCCTTAGCCCAAAAAGGCTCAATCAGACCTTCAAAATCCATATTATACACAGAAGAGGTTGAAAAATACCACTCAAAGTATACTTCCGAATAATCCTATCCTCCTCCTCAATCAGGGTATTAGTTTCTAGAATTTGGTTAAGTTGTCCCATCGAAATGTCAATAACAGTCAAATCTTTCTAGCGGTCTCCTTCCCAATAATCTTCCACTTTCCTTCCAAATCTATCCTTACAGAGGTTTTCAAATTTCTACCATCTATAATAGTCCTTAAGGGGAGCCTATAAAATCCACTCATCTTCCCAGAAGAGAACATTCCTGCCATTTCCAACTTTCCATCTTGTTCCTTTTCTAATGATATCCCTTTTTTCATTGCATTCCTCCATATAAAAGATCCGCCAGAAATCCTGTCATCATCAAGAAAATAAATAAAGTTAGGGTGGTCCTTATTGTACTTATTGTCCCAAATAAGGGTCCATTCTCCCCTGGAATTGTAGTATCTCCATATTAATTTGGCGAAGAGGTGATTGTTGAGATTTTTAATTCTTCGGAGGCCAAGTCCCCCTTTAATAACAGGTCTACGAACTTTTTCCCAAGCTAAGAGAGAAATCCTCTTCTTTTTGTCCATACCAGTCCATAAGAAAGTTCTTTGAATTTTTTCAATAGCATCCCCAAAGTTCTTGGGGATTTTAAAGATGCTTAAAGCATACAAGCAGAGAGGCAGCCCAAGGTAAGTTCCAGGGAGGGTCCCCAAATCACACCCCAGAATCCTCAAGATTCTGATCTTCCTCTTCTCAGGGAAATTAAAGAGGAACACTGAGCTTTTTTCCTAGTTAATAGTTTTTCCAGAGGCATTCCCATATTTGTTCAGAGCTTTCTTAATATAAGTAGCATTTTTAACTGGGGCCTCTCCCATAATAACCAAATCATCAACAAACTGTTGGTTAGAGAACACTTGATTAGTAGAAGAGGGACATAATCCCTTGATTTCTCCATCCCTCACACGGTTATTTCCAATGTTATTAACAATGCTATCAAACCAATTAAAGAGAGAGTGAAAAATAGTGGAATAATGATGAAGAAGTTTATTACTATGAACAATGAGGGCATGAAAACTAATTTTGATAATCTTAAGGCTTTCTATGCTCTGTTGGAAGGGAATAACCCTGAAAAAGGCAATGATGAGAAAGAAGGGAAACATGACAATCAACTAGCTGGCCCTGGCTCTAGAACTAGATCTAGTACCAAGAATAAAATATGCATCTCATGCCAAAGATGTCACCAAAATGAAAGATTCAATTCAGAACATCCAGAATCAGATGGTGGAGGCGTAAGAGTTTGTTAAGCTGCTGGATTGATATTGGTGTTGGGAGGTTTTTTCAGCCCATTTTGCTGGTAGTTTTTTTGGGGCTATCTTCTTTTGTTTTCGCATCTCTCTTTGTAATCTGGGGTTTAGCCCTGTTGGTTTCTATCAGATGTTTTGACAAAGTGTTGTCTTTCATGCTTAATATGTTTTTTTCTTCAGCTTTGTTAAAGGGTTTCGTGGTCCCTTCAAAACCTAAAGTTACTGTAATAAAAAACACCATGATTTTTGGTCATGCAAAAGTTATTAATTAGAGGAAAAAATTGTGGTGGGGATGGCACCCACAATCCTTCACTTCTACAAAATAAAGGTTGCTTGGTTAGAGATACAATGTTAGCTACTTCTGGTAGTTTACCCTGTTAGGAGTATTATACTCGGTCAAAAGTACAAAAGACTTATTCAGTCTACCTGGTTAAAGGATTTTACAATCTCTCATCTAAGAGATGTACCCAGTTAGAGGATTTAAAAAATAAGACCAATTAGGGTCTACCTGAACTGCCTCACAATAGGTGCTCAGTAATCGTGCCCAAAGCCTCTCTTAGGAATAGTTTATTAAATATAAGGATTACTTCTCCCACCATGAGGCACATTTAGTTTGTCAACCCAGGGATGTATACTTGAAATGGTACGACACTGTATGTGCACTAAGTCCCTTAGAGAGTCATTCTACCTATGTTGTAGGAAGGTAAAATACATGAAAAGAATCTACACTAGAGCTGCAAGGAAGGAAACACAATTACACCTTACTGAAATGAATGCTACAAATTGCAAACTCTACTTAAGCCTATTCTTACCACCTAGAGTATTCACTATAACTATCCTTGCAGGTGTTGCAGGAACATTCACAAAGTACAATGCTACAGGAAGAAACTGTAATCTTCTATCTAGAATGTTGGGAATGCTAAAATTAAATCTACTCTACTCTATGCTAATCCACCTCCCAAGTGGGCCCCCTTGGTTGGATTCTGCTAATCTATTAACACAGAAGATAAACCAAAAGTCACTTAATTATATTTCAAGAATTGATTACATAAGAATGATACATAAAACTAGAAATGAAGTTGTTGTGCAAGATGCAATGGAACAATGTATTCCAAATCTTTTTTTTGACTTTCAAACTAATAGTCCAATCCCTATAAATAGAGGATCGACATTTTATTCTAAAACAGAAAAAGAAAGATCTGACTGAAATCACGCCAGAGAGGAAAAAGGAAACGTAACAGCCCATGACATATGCAATGAAGTCGGGGTGACCAATTCAACATGATGGGAGTGCGGACGGAATATAGCAGCGCTACATTCCTGCAATTCTGGAATATTGGCTCCTCATTTGTAGTAGTTGTTTCTTCTGGTGCCATGATGGTTACCTGTCCCAGCTGGTCTTCAACATCCTCTTTAAATAATGTTGACCACTCTCAAGTGGCTCCTACTTCCTGGTAGGTTAGTTATCATGCAAAGATATTCATACAAGTAAACTTAATCAAATTGATCCAAATATTAGAATACACATTCTGATTGCTATATGAAATACTGCAATATATATAATATTGGAAAACATGACATAATTATCTACCCATGGGTTTAATGGTTCTAACTTTACTTTGACATAAGTTCAACTGATTATAAGTCCACAAATGTTTTGGTAATAGTTAAAAATAGAGTATAAATATTAATATAATAGAGACACTAAATGGTCTCATCATCTACCCCCTGGTAAGTTGAATGCTTGTTCACAAGCATTGCATCTTCTTGTGGTTACTCAGAAATCACCAACCTTTGCCCTCCCTTGCATCTGGCTCTTGAAAGTGTAATAGAATCCCCTTGTCTTCTCCTAGACATCTACTCTATGATCCTCTTGCAATCGGTCAAGCCTGTCAGCGTTGATGTCATACAGGGGGTGGCTGCATGGTGAGTGGAGACCAGAGTTCTTGTCTAATTTTCCTACCCACCTGCATGTATTTTGGTGCTCTATGAATAGCTTCTTGGAGGTTGATAGGACTCTGTGGCTCTGACTTCTTAAATTATTTGGGTAACCTACCCCATCTACTTCTAGCACCAGCCATGGCTCTCTGAAAGACAAAGTAAGACATGTCATCATGCTCTACATAGACCTATGTTCTTATCCCAAAACATTTATCCCTTGTTTCCTCTTTGATTCTGCCATAGGTCAGATTGAGCCAATCTCTAAGGAGTATATCTGGCTTACTTCTCTCTTCCCTTCATCGCAATGGTTCTATTTTCTCCTGTTCCCTGTAATTTTTTAGTTGACTTTCATAATTGGCCTCATTGTGCATCCAGGACATTAATTCCCTTAAGTGTACATCCCCTATGTAAAGTAGAGGGTTCCACTCAGTCTTTGCTGGAATAATGAAGTTATGTATGTATAATTCACAAAGTAAATTTTGCTGCCATGAGGGAAGGATCTGGTATAGGCCATAAAATTATTGAGCTGATTTAAACTCAGAGTCTATATCTTTAATGGTCATCATTAGTTGGAACAAGAGGAACTGTTCTTTCAAACAAATGGCATAAACCCTAGGGGGTGGCCTACAGGTAATTATTTGATCAGCCAACTTAAGGGCATGATCCATCTTTTGTTTCTATCTTTCCAATTGCTCTTTTAACTCTGCAATCTCTTCCCCTTGCTCTGTTATTACTTTCTTTATTGTCTTTTTCTCTTCTCCCCATAAAGTTGTTGTCAAAACATACTTATTATGTAATCTAAAGAGAAGCATCTGCAAGGTGATTGGGCCAAAATATTCTTCCTGGTTACTTTGCCTCCTTTGTTCCTTCCATGACTGCTCTAAGAAAATTTTTAACCAAGTTCTTTTATAGGGAACTAGGGCAGTCTCTAAGTGGGCTGATTGATGCATTACTGAGGCATTCTCCTTGTTGCTATCTGAGATATCCTGATGGATTTATTGGGGGATATTTTGGTAGACATCAGGTTCAATTTCACATGTATCTTGTGGATTTTGAATAATTTATGGTATTGCAGACTGATTTGGGGAATCGTCCGAAATAATTTGTACATGAGGCTCTTCATCAGATTGCTTAGGGGAAATGGGTTGGCTTTCTGAGGATACTCTAGGGATTTATCCTCTCATTCTAGGGCTTCTTCACATAGGGGTTTCTTCAATCTCCTTGGCCTTTTTCTTAATAACCTTCTTCAATTTCTCTGCTGCAGGAGTAACTGTTGCAGGAACTGACTTCCTTTTCTTCCCCTTTGAGGTTGTAGGGGTTTCTGTCTTCACTGCAAGAATGGAAGTTTCTCCCTCTAATTTCCTATTTCATTTTGTTCAGGTATAATTAGGTACATTACTCTCATGAGTAGGTAAAGGCATACTTTCTTGCAGATTTTTAGTTTCTTCCCCCTAGGTATCTTGCTCAACAGCTGGGTCAATTGGTATTGCATCATCATGGCCAAATTGCACACTAGGGTTAACCTGAGGTTGTAGGGTTTTATGCTGGACAAATTCTAACCATGCCAAGGGAGAGGCATCCCCAAGATATTTTTCTATTATAAATTTAATTAGGGCATTGTGGGTGACAGAATTGACATTTCCTTTATGGGTCTCCTCAACACTGATTAATAGGATATTGTACAATAAATTGGGGACATTCATTGGAAGATTATGCCTTACATAACTAAGTAATTTAAAGTGACGTGCGTGCAAATTGGAAAATCTCCCTTCACATGTAAAATACCTGATAATATGTGTGGCCAATTCATTATATGGTGGAGGGATAGACATTATTTTGCACCCTTGTTTGGTAATCTCTAGAGGATGGTCACTTGGTAGGGTAAACTGGGCCCTAGCTGATCTGGCATCATGCACATTGGGGTAGTGCTCCCGAACTATTGGTAACCCAGTAACTTCTGCTATCCGTTCTTCTGTGGCGACCAGTGTCAATCCCCATACAGTTGCTTGCCCTTCCTCAAATGTGTTTGCAAATTTAGCTGTTGCATCTTCATCAAACTCTGTTAACTTCAAGAAATATCCTAACCAGTCACATGCATTAAACCTCCTTAATAATTCAACATCTAAAAGTAAAACATCATGTTCTACTGTCTCATGTCTCTGCAACTGCCCTCCCATCAATGATTGCCAATTTTTAAATTTGTCTACTTTGTAGTTGATAAATGCCTTATTCCTTCTTGAGTTTCAGACTACTCGTTTTAAAACTATGGGCTTTCTTCTGAATTCCTCTATTATTCTTAGCATGAACAATGGTGATGTGTTTTAACAAGAGAAATTATAGCTCTTACTATAGGTTTCCACATAATTTAATTATAAGTCACGTCAAGTCTGACAATCAGAGATAATTTGGGAATAAGGGTATGACAGTTGTGTGATATAGCAACGGGATTTTAATGAGACAAAGGCAAAGTACAGATTTGAGGTGACGTTAAATGTTTAGGAGTAAATAGAAATGACATTTTAGGAATTAATACACTTCCCTCCCCCTACAAAACATTGACAAGTGTCTGCACTTGGCATACTTGGCACGAGGAATGGAACTGGCTTAATGTTGTAATGATACATTTATTGCAATACTAGATATAATCATCAAAATCTATGCGCTAAAAATGGAAAAAAATTGAAAAGCTTGTACCTATCATTCGATCATTGCACATGCAAGAAAAAGGTGGCAAGAGTGGAATGATAGTGGCGGCGGCTTGCGTCAGTGTACTTGGCTCTTATTTGAAGCAAAGAAAGAAAAATAGTGATGACATGGAAGGTGGGTGGGTGGAAGATAAAGAAATGAGATGAGTTGGAAAGAAGAATTAGAAACTAAATGGAGAAATGGACTTCATGTAAACACAAAGTTTTTATTATGGACATGCTCGATGGAATTTTATTGAAGAGCTGCAGGAAGAAGGTTTGCACCCTCTGCTGCAGGAAGTGTTACCTATTGCTCTTTTGAAATTTATTATCAGAATTGTTGTAGGAAGTCTTCTTTTGTTTGAGGCTGGTGATACAACTTTAGTCAATGTCCATTGACTAATAGCTTGAAGTGTACTAGGTCACATGTGGTCAATTGGATGACTCCATTGGTGAAGACATGGTTTATTTCATATGGCCCCATCCATCTTGTCTGCAGCTTCCCTGGTATTTCTTTGAATCTAGAATCATACAGTAATGCCCAATCACCAACTTAAAATTGTTTTCTCTTTATATGTGAATCATGCCAATTTTTCCTTTGCTTCTGGATTATTTCAGTGCACTCTAGGGAAGATTTGCACATTTCATCCAAGGAATTGAGATGGAGCAATCACTCTTTCTATGCTACAGGAAGATCAAAATTTAACTCCAGTGTTGTCTGCAAAGTTTTGTGTTCAGATTCAATGGGTAGCATTGTTGCTTTTCCGTATAACAGGTCAAATGGAGTGAACCCTGTGGCTATTTTTCAGGTTGTTCTATATGCCCAAATGCCTTCTGATAGTCTGTTGCTCCAATCTCGGTGATGCAAATGAACTATTTTTGTTAAGATGGCTTCAATTTCTAGATTTGTAACTTCGGCCTGTCCATTGGCCTAAGGATGATAGGGGCTTGACTTCCGATGTTTGATATTATATTCCTTCATGAGCTCTATTATCAGATTGGAAGTGAATTGAGTGCCTTGATCTGTAACAAGTTCTCTTGGCACTCCATATCTGGTGAAAATTTCATCATACAAAAATTCTGCAACCTTATGATCCTGGGCATGCTTCAGGGATTTTACTTCGACCCACTTGGTCAAATAATCAGTGCACACCAAGATGTAAGACTTCCCATTGGATGGAGGTTCTATTGGGCCAATGAATTCCATGCCCCATTTGTCAAATGGAGTTACCACCACCTGTGGATTGACGGGCATGTCATCTGATCTGGTTGGTCGGCCCATTCTTTGACATTTGTCACATTTCATTGTGTAGCTGGCAACATCCTTGTGAAGTGTAGGCCAGTAGTATCCAGTTTCTAAAATATTTTGGGCTATCCTTTTTGCTGCAAAGTGTCCCCCACATGGCTTATTATGACATGCATGTCAAATTTCATATGTCTCATCTTCTTGCACACATCTTCGCATTACTTGGTCAGGTCCAGTGTAAAATAGTATGTTATCAATCCAAGAGAAATGGAAGATTTTCTCTACAAGTAGCTTCCTATCCTTATAAGATAAATGTGTTGGCATTTTGTTAGCTGCAAGGTAATTAGCTATATCAGCATACCACAGACTTTGGACATCTATATGAAATAAATGCTCATCTGGAAATACACCATCTATCAAAGTAGTATCTTCTTCAGCATGGTGGATTCTGGATAGATAATCAGCTACCACATTTTCCTTCCCATGCTTTTCAATGATTGTAATGCCAAATTCTTGAAAAAGAAGAAGTCATCTTGCTAACCTTCCTATGATGGTAGGTTTGTTCATGAGATATTTAATTAATGCATGGTCAGTATGAACAAAATTGGGATAACCAGTTATATAATGGCGGTATTTGTTCAGAGAATAAAATACTGCTAGTAATTCTTTCTCAGTCATTGTATAGTTTAACTCTAGTCCATGGAGGCTCTTGCTAATGTAGTAAATTGTTTTCTCTAGGTTACTAGACTTTTGTCCTAGGACAGCACCTATTGCATAGTCTGAAGCATCTGTATGAATGTGAAATAGAAAAGACCATTCAGGGCCCCTAAGTATGGGTGCAGTTGTCAACAGTGACTTAAGCTGTAGGAAGGATTCATCACATTCCTTTGTCCAAGAAAATTTGGCCTCTTTGGTAAGAAAAGTATATAGGGGACTAGCTATTTGACTAAAATTTTGGATAAACCTCTTATAGTAGCCAGCATGTCCTAGGAAAGACCTAACATCCTTTTTCTTTGTAGGGATATTTAGTGTGAGAATTACCTCTATTTTTGTAGGATCTACCTGGATTCCAGCTTCAGAGATAAAATGTCCCAGCACTACGCCTTCATGCATCATCATGAAGAATTTCTCAATATTGAGAGACAAGTTGTGTTCCTGACATCTGATTAGTACTCTTTCCAAATTCTTCAGGGCTTCCTCAAAGGTGACACCAAATGTAGTAAAGTCATCCATATATATCTCCATACAATCATGTGATATGTCAGCAAAGATGTTGATTACAACTCTCTAGAAAGTAGATGGTACATTGCATAAGCCAAATGGTAATACAGAATAAGCATATGTGCCCCAGGGGCATGTGAATGTGGTCTTCTCCTGATCTTCTGGAGCAATGTTGATCTGATTGTAACCGTTGTATCCATCTAGAAAGGAGAAGTATTTCCTACTAGCCAGAGTGTCCAGGACTTGGTCAATAAATGGTAAAGGAAAATTATCCTTCTTGGTGGTATTACTCAACTCTTTGTAATCCACACATATTCACCATTTCCCTCCCTTCTTAGGTACAATGACCAAAGGTGATACCCACTTGCTATCAGAGATTGGATAGATGAAACCAACATCTAGTAACTTTTGCAATTCAGTTTTGACTAATCCTCGCAAGGCTGGGTTTATCCTTCTTTGAGGCTGACAAAGTGGTAAGCTACCATCATTAATGTAGATCCTATGGGTGCATAGTTTGGGGTTCAGACCTAGCATATCTCTGTAATCCCAAGCAAAGGATTTCTCATGCTCATGCATGAGTTTGGTTAACAATGCCAATTATGGTGGTGGCAACTTTTTGTTCACATGGAGACTGTGACCAGGGGAAATTTCCACGGTAGTTGTTATCTCTACCATTGACATTTTAGGTACTAGGATTGTAGCTACTTGACATGGAAGTAATTGGTTAATTATCCCAGGGCTTGCTGGAATGACACAGTTCTCATAGGTACAAAACTGTAAAATAAAACTTCAGAAATATCCTTTTCTACTATACACTCATTGGTAAGAATACTCTGTATTACATCATCTTCCTCTTGCATTTTTAGAAAATATTGTCTATACATCATCATGAGCTGGGCAATATATTTGAGCTCTTCCTCATCCCCTAATTTTGGCCAAATAGGATCTCCCAAGTCTGGCTAGGCTGGGTAGGAGGATACAGTGCTTGCTTCTTTATTGCCTGACCATTTGAAATTATCATACTTCCTAGTCTATAACTAATTTTTGCATCAGTGGTGGCTAACCAAGGTCTCCCTAGGATGACTTGATAGCCAGAAAAGTTTACTTTAGGTGATAAGATGAGAAAATTAGTAGGGTATTCCCATGAGTCCAAGGTGACTACTACATCCATTATAAGACCATCTGGAGTGACTGTTGAACTATCAGCAAGTTGTAACACTGTTGTAGTTGTTCTCAAGCCCTCTATACTTAATCTATGCATTATATCTTTGGTCATTACATTTATGGGTGCTCCCAAATCAACTAAAGCATTTTTCACAGATTGTCCATTAATTATCAAATCAACTACTGGACTTCCAAGGTCTGAATACTTGGGTATAATTACCTTGCCCAACATGATATCTGCAAGTTGCCCTATCACATGAACTATTTGAGGGTCCTTTTTTCTTCCAGGATTTTTAAGGCATGCTTCCTTAATAGCTTATCCATAGATAGGAACGTCTTTGATATCTTGGACCAGAGGGATTTGGATGTGCATATTTTTCAGCTACTCAAGAATATCAAACAACATTTCTTCTTGGGATATAGGTTATTCTATGGTAGGCCTATGTGGAAAAGGACGATCAACTAAGGTTTTAACATCAGTTTTTCTGGATTTTTGAGTTGACTGAGTGGTATTTTGCAGTGTAGCCTATGGGAGAGGTGTTGATGTTGTAGGAATATGTGCAACTTCTATGATAATAGGATGTTTGGGTGCAGGTGGAGTGGTACCGAACCTCAGATGGATATCAGATATCTCTAGTGCATATGCAGGGTACTATTGTTTATCAGGGGTATACATCGGTTTTTGTTATTGCTTGCTATTTGGATTAGGTTAAGGCTGAGCAGGTAATTGAGTTGGCTTTGGATTAGGACTAGTGGTTGTAGGAGGTGGCATTATTGCAAGAGGAGGGACTGGAGGTGGAAATTGTGGAAAAGTAGGATTTTGGTTAGGCCACTGTGGATGCCCCCTCCATTGGTTATTCTGCTGCCAATTCCTTGTGGTGGTTGCCATTGATTCTGAGGCTAAGACCACTGTTTATTTTGCTAGTTAGGCCACTGTTTATTTTGCTGGTTAGGCGACTGGTTATTTTTTTGATTATCCCACTGGTTATTCTAGGTTGGCTAAGAGTACTGAGAAGGATTTTGATAACTTTGGTTTTTCCATTGATTATTGTAAGGATTTGAAAATTGTAATGGGTCTTAAGGCATCCCTTGTCTTGAAGCCCATGGTCGGTGTTGAGTAACGAAAAACACTTGCTTGTCATCTCCTTCTATATTCATGTACTTTGTAGGCAAATGTTGATTTTCCAGGTTCACCACCAGCTTGCATCTGCAGTCTTTCTTTTGTTTACAAAAATGAGGACAATACTCAGCTAGCTATGATTTACATCTGCATGTTTCTTCTTGGTAGTCATGGTGTTGATATGTGTAGAAATATCATTAATGATGTCTTTCTTGAAATCTGCAAGCAAGTTAGATATATCCATCTTGGAAATGCTCGAACTGATCCCTTTAGTGCCTGTGGACCGATATGCTTTGCCTTTCTTTCCAGTTGATCTGGAACAATTGAGATAGATTTCTTGAGGTCATCCCAAGAAGATTGAGATATTTCCCCACCATCCATGAGGTCCAGTGCTTCCAGACAGTTGTCATTTACTCCTCTTAAGAAGAGTAGTTTCTGTGAATCCTCCGCCAGAACATGTTGGGGATTCTTCTACATTGTGTATAAGAAACATGAAACATAGTCCTCCAAGGTTTCATCCTCCATTTGTGACATTATAAAAATGTCATCTCCCCTTGGGTCACTCCCCTTGCAAGACTCTTTGTATTTCTACAGAAACAAAGTATGCATTTCATCCCAGGTGCCTGTTGCATTTTCTCCTAAGCCCATGAACCATCGTAAGGTTGACTCTTTCAGTGTTGCTTGAAATAGTTTTATTTTTTGGGCATCGGTGTTATAGTCAAACCTATGATAGAGGATGTCAAACTTGAACAAAAAGGTGTCAGGCTCTTCGGTTATCAGGCCATAAAACTTTGGGAGTGCGGCAGTGGGTATATTTTTGAGATTAGCATTGTTTATAAGCCTCGGTAGAGGAAACAGGAAGATAGGTTGTGCCATTACTGGAGGTATTGGGAGCTGGAGTTGCTGCTAGAAAGGAATATTAGCTACAGGATTGTTAACAATAGGTGTGTTTGGGTTAGAATTATCAAGAAATTTGGCCAAGATTTTAGCGAAAGGTCGAAGACCACTTATGTCAAAAGGCTCTGCTCCAAAGGAAGATGATGCATGAAACTCGGGACTTGTGTCAACAAAAGGTAACTCATCTTCTTCAACTTATTTGTTCAAATTTGCAAACTCTCCTGGAAGAAATCTGCCATATTCATCTCTTCTTCTTCGCCTTCAATGCATGCAAATGAATTCTTCACACTGGTGAAGCAAATTTTGGACTACAAACCACTATTTAAAAACTAGCTAGAAATGAAAAATGACTCAGTAAGTTTCTTAACTTGACACATCCCCGGCAGCGACGCCAAAAATGAACTGCCTCACAATAGGTGCTCAGTAATCATGCCCAAATCCTCTCTTAGGAATAGTTCATTCAATATAAGGATTACTTCTCCCACCATGAGGTGCATTTAGTTTTTCAACCCAAGGATGTATACTTAAAATGGTACGGCACTGTATGTGCACTAAGTCCCTTAGAGAGTCATTCTACCTATACTGCTGGAAAGTAAAATGCATGAAAGGAATCTACGCTAGAGCTACAAGAAAGGAAACACACTTACTCCTTACTGAAATGAATGCTACAAATTGCAAACTCTACTTAAGCCTATTCTTTCAACCTAGAGCATTCACTATAAATATCCTTGCAGGTGTTGTAGGAACATTCACAAAGTACAATGTTGCAGGAAGAAACTGTAATCTTCTACCTAGAATACTAGGAATGCTAAAATTAAATCTACTCTACTCTACTTTAATCCACCTCCCAAGTGGGCCCCCTTGGTCGGCTTATGCTAATATATTAACACAGAAGTTAAACCAAAAGTCACTTCATTATATTTCAAGAACTGATTACATAAGAACAATACATAAAAATGGAAATGAACTTGTTGTGCAAGATGCAACAGAACAATGTATTCCAAAAAAAAATTTCAACTTTCAAACTAACAGTCCAATCCCTATAAATAGAGGATCCACATTTTAGTCTAAAATAGAAAATGAAAGATCTCACTGAAATCACGCCAGAGACGAAAAATGAAATGTAATAGCCCACGACATATGAAATGAAGTCTAAGCAACCAAGTCAACATGATGGGAGCGCGGAGGGAATATGGCAGTGCTACATTCCTGCATTTATGGAATAGTGGCTCCTCATTTTTAGTAGTCGTGTCTTCTGGTGCCATTATGGTTACCCATCGCAGTTGGTCTTTAACATCCTCTTTAAATGTTGTCGACCACTCTCAAGCGGCTCCTACTTCCGGGTAGGTTAGTTATCATGTAAAGATATTCATACAAGTAAACTTAATCAAATTGATCCAAATATTAGAACACACATTTTGATTGCTATATGAAATACTACAATATATATATATATAATATTGGCAAACATGACATAATTATCTACCCATGGGTTTAATGGTTCTAACTGTACTTTGACATAAGTTCAACTGATTATAAGTTCACAAATGTTTTGGTAATACTTAAAAATAGAGTATAAAGATTAATATAATAGAGACAGTAAATGGTCTCATCACTACCCACTGGATGGGATTTATACTCTCCTAACTATTACAAAAATGTTTGCAAGTATGCATCAACCATAATGTTGTTCACGCTATTAAAGAACTACAATTTCATTACCTCTTTCTACACTCTATAACTTATATGTTATGCACCCTATATCTTATTAATTATGTATTTAGCTCTATCGTTGTAACTGCTTCTCTCTTTCTATAATATTTTCCCTCTCTCTCTGTAATATTCAGCATCCTCTTGTAATCTTCATGTTTTTTTTTCATTTTATATGGTCTTAAGGCAGTTAACCTAATTAGATCCTTCTCCTTCTAGGGTGGAGGTGAGATGGTGCAAGGTTGGTTTCATGTGCAACGCACTTATTATTCTTTAATATCATTGTTTGAATTGCCTCGTGATCATGTGCAATCATATTAGTGCAATCCCAATGTTCTACCTAACTTATGCCTTGACTACTGTGAAAGTTTTCCCGCTCGGCTTCCAGGTTCAGTATTTTCAAATTTGAATTGTTATGTCAGCTCTGGTGTGTTCGGTGATGTGCTTTGATCTTTCTCTGTGGCATATAACATCTACTCAATGACTAACTCTACTCTGTGACACGGTGAATAACTATGCTCGGTAACTTTCTATTGTTCAGTGCTCGGTGTCATTGATACTCTACTTTATCGACTGTCTGCCTTAGTGTATTCTCCCTCTTTACCCATTTTCTTCATTGACTATTATGACTTTGAAAAAACTAATGACAACAAACTATCTCATAGGAGTATCAATCTCCCCCTTTGGCATTAGTTGGTATTTTGACAAAAACTTCGAAGTCGTCAAAATTTTGTGTAACTCCCCCTATATACATGTATATCTCCTTTACCATTATATCTCTATTTTACTTACATCTCCCTTATTAACACATACAATATTATCCCCCTTTTCATACAAATATGCCAAAATCAAAATTGCTTAGGGCTCGGTAGGATATATCATACCTTATCAAAAATGTAAGTTTACTTCTTTTGTACATCAGCTAGGGATGACTCCTATGCATCTTTGAGTGTTTTAAGTATAAAAAGTTGAGTAGCAACATCATCTTCCATTCCAATGATAGCGTCAATTGAAATACCATCAGGGGTGTTGACCAAATCCTTGGCCTTCTTCAAATGCCTTTGCATGGATTCCATGTGGGGAATCAAAAGTGCTTATAGCTCTAGAAGTCTCATCCTTCTCTTATTCTCTTTTTGTTGTAGTTCTTGTTGCATCCCCATCAAGAGTTTCAACCTCGAGTAATAGACTTGTAAAGAACCAGGCTCGGTCGAAACATTTTTGAGCTACTCAATCAGCTCGGTCTCAACAGACTCATCTTTCTTCTTGATATCCTTGATAAAGTTGAAAATACAACAAACTTTCTGAAATATTGAAACTATATGAGACAACTTAGTCTCAATTTTGGTAGATGCCTTAGAAAGTGATACCTTATCAATTGCAATGTTGTCTAGAATGAATTCAAACATTTTTCAGTTTCATCTTCCTCGAATAAATCTTCATAATATAGTCAGTAGTGTCTTGATTTGGATTTCAGACTTTCTCTACTAGTCCTTCCACCTAACGAATGATATCTTTTGTTTCATCAACGGTGTCATCTAGGATAATGTCTTGTAAGATATCCTTGATGCTTTCCAATATATCAGTCTTATTCCTCTTCTGAAGTAATTGGTTTTGCATTTCCTTAAGTTTCACTAGTTCTGCATACTCGGTCATTTCATCATAGTTCATAGTAGATAGGTTGACATTTGGTAAAATGATCAGTTGACTCAAATCTACATGTTTCCTCTTCTTTGATTTCTTCTTCTTTGCTATCTTCTTCGGTGAATTTGATGCCTTCAATGCATCAGATGTTGTCTTTGTTGTACTTTTTTTAGTTCTTTGCTCTTCATGTTTTTTTCTTCCTTCTTCTCTTCCTTTTTCCCTTCTTTATTTTCTCCTAGTGTGTCTTGTTTCCCTTCTTCTTTATTTTCTCCTAGTGTGTCTTTTTTATGCTCATTTTTGTGTTTCTCAGCTTCCTTTTGTTCATTTTGTTCCTTTGGTTCATCTTTGTCTGCTCTTATTTCTATGCAATGGACTCGGTTGGGGAAATTGATTCAGTGTTCAGTGCTAGTGGTTTCTTGGTAGTCATATCCTTCTTGGTGTTCTTGTCTTTCTCAACTTCCTTTTCCCTTTATATTTCCTTTTTTTGGTCGGTTGCTACATGATATGTATCCATAGAAACTGGATCATTATCACCTTGAGTTGTGTGATAATCTAGTACTTGTTCCAATATAGGCTGTAGAGTAGGATGAGTATTTTCTTTATCATTGATGTTCATCTCTTTTTTATTGATGTCTTTGGTTGCCATAACATTCTCATCTTGTGATGTATCATCTTCAAGATCTTTGTTTGTAATATCCTCAATAACAACTTCATCGATGTCAATTGTCAAATCAATAGGATTATTCTTACCTTGATCATATTTGGAAACTTCAATGGTTATGTTCTCATTTTCTTCTTCATCTTGAGATTTAGGCTCTTTGATGTTGAATATGTCTCACCATTTTGCATCGGTTTCCAACTATAATCGCTCCAAGTCTCCTATCATAATCCTTAAACATCTTTCTTAACAAGGAGGCATTTAGAGTTTTGTTTCAAGGTTTCTTCAATTTCCTCAATAGATAGATTTGGTACAGTTAGCACAAGATCTCTCTCTCTCTCTCTCTCTCTCTCTCTCTCTCTCTCTCTCTCTCTCTCTCTCTCTCACATTTCAGCATTCATAGAATATTTCCATCTTGCATCTATGTTGTTGTATAACTCAATAGGAAAAAATGTGATAACTTTAAGTGGTGTGTATTTGAATTTGTGTAAAGAGTAAACAATTGTATTTTTAATTTTTACCTTGTTCTCTTTACTTTGAGTGTTGTACTTTGCTTGCTTCATTCCTCCAAATGTTCCATACTTCTTCATTGTGTCTAACATTTCATCTAGACTTCCTATTGGTGGAGGCTTGTTCTTCACAACTTTGGGTTTTCTCAAATCTTCAGCCTCTGAGTCACTATCTGGTGGTAGCTTGAATTTTCTCCTTGGTCTAGTGTTTTCTTTCTTGCTTCTTATATATGTCTTCTCTTTTGGTTCAAAAAAATTATTCGTTGCTTTCGGTGGTGTCGTAGACCTTTTTGATGATCTAGTAGATTTGGGCCTCGGTGAAGCCTTCAATACTTGTGGTTTCTTGCCTTCCACTTTATAGGTTTTTTCCTCATCTTCTTCATTATCAATTCCCAAATCCTTAGTCAAATTAGCACTCGTCTTGCTAGATTTTGTTTGAATTTTAGGTACTAATATACCTTGCTTAGTCTTAGCTTTAACTTCTTCATATGTTCCATACCTCTTGGCTCTTTTATCAGAAGGCTTAGCTAAGAGAGTTTTGATTTGTTGAGATGCAATGTCTATGTCCATCTCGTATCCTATAGCATCTAGACATATGCTCCTAGACTCGACTGAGTTGATAATACATGACTCGATGCTTGCCTCAACATAGATAGAATCGTGATATTTCTCAACTAATTGAGGTGGAAACCTAAATTTTGTATGCATCCTTGTTTAAATTTCAAGAAGTAATCATTCATACCAATGTAAAGATTCTCTCCTAGACTCTTTATGTATTCACTGATTTGATAAACGGCTGGTTTATGAACACTCCATTTCATACTTCCAATACATGGAAATGAGTTCTCAAAGTAAAAGTATATGCATACCAGTAGTGAGACAAACTTCAATGTATTTGTCTTGGCTTTTCTTATAGTGTTCATTTTGTATTCAAGTTTTTTCAATAGTATCTCACATAGATCAATCTGCATATCTTTCTTTACAACCTTGTAATCCATATCAACAACTCAACAAGGTATGTTGTCCACTCTGGATGATTGGAATACTTGGTAGGACAATATGTTGCATGCAAACTTCAAATCATGGTCTTCAATGGTAGAAATATTCATAACTCTCACATCCCATTTGTCTTTGGTTAGTTCACTCAACTTGATCTTCACAATCTGTCTGATAGCTTTAGGCTTGTCTCAAATCGGGTAACCAGTAACAATGTGTAACACATCCTTTATGATCTTCATAGATTTATCTAGCCACATACATTGGCCATGTACTGGATAAGTACCATCCTTATCCACTCGGTCTTAAATACCTTTGAGATATGTAGGGTATGTGTCAAACCTTTTGAATCTAGATGAACATGATCACTCTTTAGTTTGTCGTCTAGACATAACTTCTGGTAAAATGAATCAATCTCTGCTCCATAAATCTCCTTAACCTTACAATGGGTGAAAGTTTGCATGTCTTTGATCAATAAGAATCTATTCGAAATGGACAAAAGTGTTCCCATCATGTATGGTTCAGCTACCTTCGTAGGAGGTAGCTTGTACTTAGAATTCAGAAGCTCAACATTCTCAACCACAACTGGGTTTTGAGATTTTCGAGTCATATCTTCTTGTCAAATACAAAAATTTTGAACTGGGGTTTTTGTCTATGACTCATTTGCACTAACACAACTAGGGAAACACCACAAATACCTTGAATAGATTCAACTATGATCAAAGTGGTATATGATTACCTTCACAATCGCTCAAATCTGCTTGAGGACTCAGTTCTCCAACTCTGTTCACACTGCTCTAGAAAAAATTAAGTAACAATAATAGACGATGTAGTCTATATGGATTTTCTAGGTTTAGGGTTTCCAATGGTCTTAAAGTAGCAATTAATGCTCCACTAACTTACTTTACCGAATACCTAACTTTACTTTCCTTTTACCGAATACATATGAAACATAAACTCAATAGTATGTATCCAAATGCATCTAAGTATGCTCATATGGATCTCTGCACATATACTAGGAACCGATTTAAGATTTGAAATTTTAACTTGCAATTCCTAGTCATACCTCTTACCTAATTAGGTAGATTTGGTTGCACCCGATCTGGAGGACGAGGTGCCTTAAACTATTTTGAATGATGTTCCATCATCCTTGGTCTTTCTTCTCCATGTTTTATTCATCTGATCTCTCATTTCTTCAACATTCACTTTAGGTTTCTTAGATGTTTCTTCCTTGGTAGGAGCTTTGCCTCGGTACTTGAAATCTTTGGAAAGGTGACCTAGCTTTTGAAAATGAAAAAATTCCATGCCATGGTTTCTCTAAGATCTTCTATTGTTCATGTCATGTAACAACATGCAATGTGCCCATATCTTCCATAGACTAAACAAGATATCCTTGTGTTATAGTCTCATGGTATGGATGTACCATGTCGGTTGCTTGGCATATTCTGTGGATTTGATGCCCATTTTTTTTTTCTCTTTTTTGATATGCATTCTTCATATTTGTGACCGTACTTGTTGCAATTATTGCATCAGCCATCAAACTTTGGCTTTCTTGTGTTGCTTTCAGTCTTTGATCTGCATTCATGTGCCAGGTGGCCATACTTGTTAAAGTTATAGAAATGTCCATCAAACTTGGGTGGATTTGGTGACTTACCTCTTTTTCTTCTACATACGTTTGTAGTATGTCCAGGTTTCCCACAGTAGTGCCAACTAGGCTTATTTGACTTCGGTGGGGTAGAAGTTCCTTGACTGTCAGCTTGATTAGAGGATTCTCCTTTCTCAGTAGCACTCTTACTATTGAATCTTAGTCCAATCTTATCTGTCGCTTGTCTCTGACCTTTAAGCTTTGCATCCAATGATCTCAATGTTTCTTCATTTCTCTCTAGTATCTCATTTTCTTCTTTTTCATATTTCAGCTCCCTGGTCAATCTATCAGCTTCACACTTCATTTCTTGATTCTCAAATTATTTCTTGGATGACTCTTTATTAGCACTCACTATTTGATCGGTCATATTATAGTGTACTTTTATCATCCTCATGATCTCACTGTCTTTCTCAGTTATTCTTGTTTCAAACTATATTTTGTCTTCTTCAACTAATCTCAGTGCATTTTCAATTGCTCCCTTAGATTCAAGTATCTCATTTATTCTCAATGCTTGTGTTTCTTGATCTATCTTTTCCAACTTCAATTACTCGGTGAGTTTATTATTATTTTCCATGAGTTTAGCAATGGTAGAATCAACTTCACCATTCAGACTACCTTCAGATTTTGTTTCAAGAGTATCAACATGCTCCTGTGTGGATTTTATTTCACTGCATAACTGCTTCCTCACTTTTAAGGACCTTTCTAACTTGCTTTTCATATCTTCAATCACTTCTTGTGCACTTTCATACTCAAACTCAAGACTATCAATCTTCTTAGATTGCTTGTAACTATTCATGGTCATGATCTTTACTCCCAGGTGATTAAACCTTTATCTCAAGAGACTAGCTCTGATACCAATTGTTGGATTAATCTATGGAAAGGTAAGTGCTGAGAGGGGAGAGGTGAATCAATACTTTAAAAATTTTAACTACTATTCATTCCTTTTCACCGAACTGAATATCATTCATAAAACATTGAAAATCATATAAAATAAATTAGAAAACCATGACACATAACACCATGATTTTTGGTCACGTAGAAATACTTGGTTAGATGAAAAATTTGTGGTGGGGATGGCACCCACAATCCTTCACTTCTACAGAATAAAGGTTTCTCGGTTAGAGATACAATGTTAGCTACGTCTGGTAGCTTACCCTGTTAGAAGTATTATACTTAGTCAAGAGTACAAAAGACTTATCCATTCTACCTGGTTAAAGGATTTTACAATCTCTCGTATAAGAGATGTACCCGGTTAGAGGATTTACAAAATAAGACATGTTAGGGCCTACCCACTGGATGGGATTTATACTCTCCTAACTATTACAAAAATGTTTGCAAGTATGTATCAACCATAATGTTGTTCAAACTCTACATGCTCTGCAAGTGCATTACCTCTTTCTGCACTCGGTAACTTATCTGTCCTGCACCCTATATATTATTCATTCTGTCTTTAGCTCTATCTCTGTAAATCCTTCTCTCTTTTTGTAATATTCCCCCCCCCCTCTCTCTCTCTCTCTCTCTCTCTCTATGTAATATTCAACATTCTCTTGTTATCTTCATGTTTTGTTCATTTTATATGATCTTAAGACAGTTAACCTAATTAGATCCTTCTCCTTCTGCGGTGTAGGTGAGGTGGTGCAGGGTTGGTTTCATTCCCAACACATTTATTATTCTTGAATATCATTGGTTGAATTGCCTCATGATCATGTGCAATCACATTAGTGCACTCCCAATGTTCTACCTAACTTCTGTCTTAAATTCTATGAAATTTTTTTCGTTCGGCGTCCAAGTTCAGTGTATTCAAATTTGAATTGTTATGTCGGCTCTGGTGTGTTCGGTGATGTTTTTTATCTTTCTTGGTGACATAACGTCTGCTTAGTGACTAACTCTGCTCTGTGACTTGGTGACTAGCTCTTCTTGGTAACTTTCTACTATTCGGTGCTCGGTGTCATTGATACTTAGCTTTACCGACTGTCTTCCTTAGTGTATTCTCCTTCTTCATTGATTGTCTTCATTGACTATTATGACTTTGACAAAACTAATGACAACAAAATATCTCATAGGATTATTACTGATGTATGGGGTAAAAGAGATGATCATGATCCTCCACCTTATATAGGTGTTGTCTTAGCCGCTTATGCAGTCTATTATTGTTTCTGGGCTAGCCCATTCTTTTTAGTTTATATTAAGCTTTCCGAGCTCAACCCGTCTCACTGTCGTGGGGTGATTCTATATCTCCCATTTTTTTGTGAATAGTGTATTTTTAATTATATATAATAGAAAGGTCTATTCATCAAAAATAATATCATATAGTAATAAAAAAAACATTTTTTTATAAAAAAATATTTATGAATGTAATTAAAATAACTATACTAATTGCATTATTATTATTGTTAAAATATTTATATAAAATAAAAGAAAAAAGAGCTTTTATTTTTATTTTATTATTTAATATTATAAAGGATAAAATAATATATGGGGTGATACATGGATAGATATGTGTGATGATTTGGAAATGGTATTGAGGGGAAGATAAGATTCTCTTCCTAGCCCCAAATTTCACAAAGGAAACATCCACTTTGATCAACCATAAGAAAATGGTTAATGCACAAATGCTTCAATCGATCGGAAATAAGAAGAAAGAAGAAAAGTCTTACAATCCCAAATGATGGATGAAGAGTATATAATAGATTTGAATTGATTAAAACCTCAATTGAAGATAAGTACTAACCTCAAAATATAATAGATCTGGAAAAGCCTATTTTCTGATGCCTGTGTTGAGTTTCGAGAAATGATGAAACCGGATCTAAATAGAAACGCAGAGACAGACAAAACCAAGAAATATTTTCCTTTTTTGAGTCAGGTCAACCTTGACCTATTTATGGGGGCATGATTGTACCCCAAAATTTTGAGCTCGACGTGCACTTCTCTGACAAAAATTATGTTTGAGAATCCCGAAAGTTGGCTGAAAAGGGTATCTGAATCTGGTCTTAAATTTGTCATCTTGTACCTGTACCTGCAAGAAAATGGTTTTGTTTTTTGGGGGGAGGGGTTTGCCTTGGTCAAACCCCGAGTTTGGAATTAACCTTAAAGTATAAATGAAATTGCATAAATAAACAAAGAAAATAAACCAATTCACCTTGCTTGTATGGAAACCCTTGTGGAGGATTCGAACCCTTGGATCCACAAGTATGTATGCACCAAATGAATGTAGAATGTAGGATGTAGGATGTCTCAAATAAATTTGTTTTATATCTTCAACACCAATCTTGAATGGATCTTTGAATAGGAAGAGGCTTGCATAGATGTGGATGGATAAATATTCAACAAGAGGGCTCCATAGAGCTTGAATCCTTCAATGGCTACCAATGGGTCTCCTTGATGAATTGAATGATTGAATGTGCTTGAATTCTTGAGAGTAGATGATTTCTTCAATAGATTATTGGCTTGCTTCAATTCTTTCTTCTTAGCTTGTCTTTCACACTTAGCTTTCACTTAGAGAAAATGAGAGGAGAAGGCTTCCTTATATATCAGTCTGGGGCACAATCTTCTAGAGAGGCATACATAGGAGAATTAAATTCTAATTAGACTATACCCCTAGAAGTGGACCTATATTAAATATAATTTTAAGAGTCGTTTCCTCGAATACCAAAATAGCCGACCCGGAAGTGGGAATTAAATCTTTTCGAAGCCTGACATCCAGAAACCCCAGAAACTTGAAAATTGGACCCTAGGTCAAGGTCGAGGTTGACTCTGACTTAGGTCAGGGCCAAGGTTGACTTGACCCTTAGGTAAATAAACTCATATTTGCATATCAGGGTGCCAGAAATAGGTCAGAGAGAAGTGGAAAAGGGGGCAAAATAGGGGGAAAATCCAGATCCAAGTCAAAGACCCATTCAAGGTGCTTGACATGACCCCAACCCACTTACTCAAAGGGCTAAACCAGTCCAAAATGGAAGTGTTTCCATTTTCTGACTATACATTTAGCCCCCACTTTAGAAAAAGTATGGACTCAATGCAAACTCTTGGTAAAGGAGATCATAAAGAAAAGATAATCTTATTGAAATCAAAAGGGACAAAGGAATCCTCAAGCCCCCAGGGACTTAATTCGTTATCAACCCTTAGATCAAAATAAGAGATACATCACCGATCAAAGAGAAAAAGAGAGAGGGTGTGATTACCTCGCCCAATGAGAACCTATGTCCCATTGTGAATCACACAAGGAAAAAAGTGCAACTGGAAAGATGGATTTGAACTGCCTAGTGAATGTGGCTACTCACTAGTCAACCCATCAAGGTTTTACCGTTAGAAATATTCTATTCCAAAAGAGAAAAGTTGAAACATAAAATGATCTAGTCTTAAGGACACCTTCTGTCCTTAAGGGATCAAAACATTGTAAATTGAAATTGGAGGGATCAAGAGATCCTATAAGGTAAAAATACATGCTTTAAGGATTAGTCTCTAATCCATAAAGGGAGAAAAATTTTAAGTTTTGAACATATTTTGAAATTGTGTGTGTGCAAAAGGTTTGAAAATATTTTGAAAGTGCGTGTGTGCAAAAAAGGTGAGTAGAGTGATAACCCCATGTTAAAGTCATTGCTAACACTTTAACAGGAGCAAGGGCTTTAACGAAAACATAAACAACTCCACTAATTACGTTTTCACTACGAGATGTCCCCAAGCAAAGACAAATCAAGGGAAATACCACATAAACATACAGAGAACACAGAAGGGATCTACCTACCATGAGGTTAGTATGATCATAAGATAATATGTATAGTTAGATATGATATTATTGCAAATGAATTAACATCATTCCCAAAATAAAGTAGAACTACAATCACAATGGAGGAAAGAAAATGCAAGAGTTACAAAGAAGCGTCTTCTCAGACCACTAGATGGAGACCAAAAAGTATCAGTGCTACCATGTGGCAAATCCAAGTGGACTACACAAGGAAAAAATTTATGAATAATAGCACAAGTACAACATAACATGAAAATAATATATAGAAGAATAGAGATACATATAGAAGAATTGTACAATAGGTTAGATTCCTTTATCACCTTGCACCAACAAAGTAACAAGGGTCATATAAAATAATCTAACAAATATTTAGCAAATACATTACGGGAGAAGCACAATACAACAAGCAAACACATAAAAGGCTACCATGGAGGACAAGACAATCAAGCGCATCGCCTACTCTCCCCATCTCAGTTTATATGATTTAGGGAAGGTGGGAAACTGGCAAGAGGGACTATATCCAACACACTATGAATAATAGCCAGTTCCAAACAAGGATCCTCTTGAGAATCGTGATGTTTGATACTAGATGTAATTATCAGTTGTGTGGAAAGCATATGAGGTAAATCAGTATCAAGATCAATAGTCTCATATTTATCATTAGCATCAACACAATCATTTAGAGTATCTTCTTCATCAATATTAATCAAAATAGAATCTAAGGTGCGAATAGAATCATCATAATCATTCATCTTAACATCCTTATGAACATTAACTTCCTCCAACACATCAGGCATAGGCTGGTCAAACGAAGGTAAAGAATTTTGAAGAACAGAGGCACGGGCCCTAGCATGAGCCCAACGCTTCTTACGACGTTCATTGGAAAATTTGTTACGTTTTGTCTTGTTTGAAATATGTTGAGAACTAGGAGGAACAACAACTAGTTCCTTCACAGGTTCTATAGGAGGATTAGTAGGACTCTCAGTAAGCTGAAAAGTGATACTAGGAGTTTGATTAATAGAACTAGAAGTAATGCATAAAGGAGGTATAGAAGGCGTACATAAAAGACCATAGTTAAGATCTATCTGAGGCATGCTTAACTCAAGAATATTACGATGTTTATAGGCTTGATATGAGAAAAAAAGGTTATCAGGTCGAGAAGAACATGAATTAGGTAATAAAGGCCAAAAAAAGTCAAGGGTAGCACAATCCCTAGGCCTAGAAGGTTGATATAAACTATGATTAATCATTTTCACCTCTTCATCATGAATAAACTTAATACACTTGTGGACAGGAGAAGCAACGACATGCATGACAGTCAACCAAGGCAAACCAAGCTTAACTTGAAATTGATCAGAAGTAGGCACAACAATGAAGGTGGTCTTGGTTTCTTTTTATGTTGCAATAAAAATAGCAACAACCTCTTCTTCTTATGACTATTTTATAGAGAAGTCACCTCCAAATATTGGTTCATGCAAGAAAAGGACCAACTAACAAGCACTCTTACAATACTTCTACTCTTTAGGTTCTACTATACCAAGGGGGGATACCCTATAATACCTTCTGATATTTTTATATGGTATTATCAAGAAGTAATCTCACAATAACTCAACATAACTGGGAGATACTAGATAATTGGCTAATTACCCATTGAACATCAACCATGAAATGGAGCATGAGATAGGAATTCACAAAAAACTTGCACAAATATAGACTTAATGGATTTTTATGTTTGTTTATAGGAGAAAATAGCCAACATGCAACTAGATATGCAATAGTACAGAATTTGTCAGCTTTAGATCAGTGCTTTATCCATTGGGCTACACTCTGACTCATATACAATATACTGAAATCAATATTCATCAAAGATTCTAGATCACAACACAATTATCCCAAACCCCTACTACCAATAGAATCCTAGCATATGTCAAATGAATCTATGCATTAATCAGAGCCTAATTTAATCTAATCCTAGATCAGAACTCTCAAATAAGTACATAAACATAGAGAGAGTCTATGCTAATGAATCAGAAAATTCATAACTCACAAGACACATAACATAGGAGAGATTGGAATCTAGATCTTTGTATTAAATTCAGAGAATCATATTCCAGTATACAAAAAGTACTCAGAGATAACCTCTTCAATAACCTGTAAAAGATCTCTCAGCTTTATTTCTAATTTTTACAGCTATCTAGTACAAACTACACTATATTTCCCCCTTTCACTAAATTTTTACAAAATTGCTTACAATCCAATTTTTCCAGCCCTTTCCAATGATCTTGGGAATCCTTTTATAGAATAGGATTACAAAAAGCTACGGATCATTTGGAATAAGGATAAAACAAATGACTCAGCAAAAAGACAAAATAACCAATAAAGTGATAACCACTTTTGTTACAATAGATATTCAACATATTTTGTCTTTTGACCGCTTGGGTACTTGTAACTACTTCAAATTTGTTCGAAAGCACCCACCTAGAATATGTTTTCTTTGTTCTTGTTGATGCAAGATCTTTACCTTTGTCTGTCTCATTCATCAATCAGGAACACTGCCACTTGTTGCTTCTCACACACTACCACCTGTTGCTTGATCAACTGTATCATACTTGTCCTTCTAGGAGGTATACACCTCATCACTTGGCCAATCAAAACTGATGAATTCATATTTTTTGCTATTAATTTTATTCCAAATGGAACTTGCCTTCTCAATCTCTTCTTTCTAGAATTCAAAAAATGCCCAGGCTTTGCTAATAATTTCCACAGTTTGGACAACCAAAAGTGTGCTTTCCAAAGTAACAATGTTGTTAGTCCTAGTGATGAATACCTCATTCATTTGTCTTAGCCATAATGCCTCATTCTTTATGTCACCATTCTTCTTGAAGAGGTTAGGAAACATCTCATACCTATCCTTTGAATACTCTTTCCTCAAAGATTCTATCTTTCTGATGATGATACTTCTCTTGATGTCCATTTCCACCATTAATTTCAGGCATTTGTAAGTACTGGTTAAAACAATATCAACATTGTTTTCCTCCTTGGATATGGAATAAAATAATTCAAATCATCCTTTTTCCTTTCCACCTATCCATGATCAAGCCACATTGATCTATGTCTGCATTATATTCATTTACTTTGCTAATAACCCTTTTTCCTAGTACATAAAGAGTAGCGAGACTTATTTATTTAGTACATTGCATGAGGGTGGAATGTATCTTATCATAGTATTTTTGTTTTACTCATGCCTCTACTTCTCTCAATCCTGAGGATTCTTCAAGACATTTCTTCCTTGATTCTTCCAATTCGGTCCTTTCAGCAATTAGTTTTTTCTTTTCTAATTCCGAGTCAGCTTGGGTAACTGGACTTGATGGCATAGGGGAAGGAGGGAAATTTATAATTGGGCTTGAACTTCTAGGCTGATGTGGATCCTGAGTTAGCATCCTTTGAGGAGAGTATTGAGCTACTTGTTTTCCCTCTAGGATGGCAATCTTCTTGTCCTTTTCAATGGACTTTACATTTTCCTCATTGTATGCTTTCATTACAATTTCATACTTCTCCCTCATGCTTCTGATTTCCTCGTCATGTTTCTCTGCCACTTTCATACCAAAATTTGTTGTCTCCAGAGTAATGCAAGCTGCCTCTACCCTTGAGACACCTGCTACTCTCTTTACTAGCAAGTTGCCTGAGTGTTCAGCATTGTCATCTTTACCATTTTTCTTATTCTCCTTTTTCTTCAAAGACCACATTACCAGTGTTGCATGGTCTTCACTAAATTTGACACCAGTTGATGTTCCACTGTTGTGCACTGGTTTGGTCTCTTTCCTCATAGCATCAAAGATAATGGCATCAGTAAGATCCCATTGAGGCAGGATAAGAGCTCCTTCTTTCTGCACTAACTCTCTGCCCTCTTCAGGAGTGATTTTATCAAACTTAGTCATCATTTCTTGTTTTACCTCCATTTCAATGTCATCCCTATCCCTATTAGGTTGGTCATCTTGCAAATTTTGACATTTCTCTTTGAATTCGTTTATATGAATTCTCAAAAGGAATTGGATAAAGGCTCTAGCTTTAACAAATTTTTCATCAGACAAGAATTCATCACTGGCATGTTTAGTGATGGGGTCCAGCTCTTTTCCTGCAAACTCATCCATTGTTAGATCCAATGCAAATTTTTTAGGTGCCTCTGGCACTCCTTCTTGCAATTCTTGTGTTGTAACAAATATATGCCTTGTATTCCCCATCTTCACTAATTTCTTGGCAATACTTTGATCATCCATGTGCAGGGGAGATTGAGAAGGGGAATAAATATCACCCTGTTGTTTTTCTTTTCCTTCCACCCTCTGCCTTTTTGGAGATGGCAATGTTTGGGCACTAGTGTCTATTGGCCTTTTCCCTTTTTGATCAGAGACCTTTTCATCTCTAGGTAGGATTTTTCTATAACCCCTTCGTTGGTAGACCACATATTTTCCTGGAGGGACAACTCTTCCCTGTGAATTTCTGCTCAGAATAGCCTTAGCCTTTTCTGGCTTTGTTTCCATCACTTTCTTCTTCTTCTGGTCCAGGGCTTGCATTATATCTTCAAACATGCTCATCAGTTTTCCCAAGGCACAAATGCTTTTAAGGGATCATATGTTCTGTCAAAATGGTGGATAAAATCTAAAGATTTTTTATATGCTAACCATTTCTCTTTCTTGATCTCTTGTTCCATCAGATCAAACTCATTTCTAATTATATCTTCAAGGAAATTAAATTGATGATCTAGAGCCAAGCATTTGGTTCTTTTCCTAAACATATCAATGATGAATCCCTCATTGTCTGCACATCTTACCACTGATGTTGCTAACTGATATGGCTCCAAGTATTTGTCAAACTGGGTCCATCCTCCTTTGGTAATGATAAAATGATGAACTTTTGTGATGGTAGGGAAAATACTACCTTTCATCTTACCAGTCAAAGCTTCCTCTTGCAACCCACCCAATTGTCTAATAATTTATGCCATGCCAATCTTGAGTGGTACTTTGTAAGGGAGGACATTTGGAGTTCCTCTGAAACCATAAATCCTAATAACTGTTGAGACAGGGTATAAAATGAAATCACCCTAATTGTGAACAATCTTCAACTCCTTTTCATACTCCATTGGTCTCAAAAGTCTCAATACAGTTGTGTGAATCCTAGGGTTATTTGTACATAAAAATGCTTCAAGCCTAGAGGCAAAAGATCTATCAAAATTGATGAAACTAATCTCTTTTATGTTCCAAGACAAGTCAGTACTCCACAACTGAATCGACAAACCTTCATCATCCTGAAACTTGGTAAGATTCATTTCTTCTTCAAAATAATCAGCATTATTAAATAAAATCATGTGCATCATCATAGAATACCATCCCATTGGCTTGAGTATCTTAAACTCTTTTATGCCTACCAAACCTTGATGCATCAAGTCAGCAATGTAATTACCATAGTCAAAAACAACAGATAAATGTGGGTGCAAAATCTGAACCACCATAAGCATGAAATGAATAGGCATTATTGTCTCCTCATCCTCTCCCAAAACATAGCACAGGGCACTATACATCCCTCTATCTTTTCCATTAAAGAAATCTATTTTGAAGGGCTCTAGTGTGTTAGGGCCTACTACAATTAGACCTCCTATATTATTGAAATACCCTTTCAAAGCCTCATTTCTGAAGTATTCCTTTTGATTCTTATATACCTCTTTGAAATTTTCATAATCTATGTCATCCATCTAAATCGAGAGGTCACTCAAATTGAATACTTTTCTGATCTCATCAGCTATGACATTCAGCAGTATGCTTCCTTTTGTATCTCTCATAACCCTGGACACCTTACCATAGGATTTGGCTATTACAATTAACAAATCTGTATCCATGAATACTCCAGGAACTATTAATTTTCCTACATCTAGATCCCATATATTGTAGTCTGGGGAAGGAGCATTTCTTTGGCCGAAAGAAGTTTTGAACAAACTGAGACCACTTGTGCTAACCTTGGCATCTCTGTCCCATCTACCCATATAATACAAACCTTCCCTGACTCTAAAATGAGGATTTACAGGAACCACTCTTTTGATTTGGGTAGAATCATTTGTAGATCCATTCAAATATTGTATAAGGTCATCTCGCACATTTCTGTCTTTGTATTCTACATTACCAGTGAACTCAATCCTAGGGGCCATCTTCTGAACTTAGGGCTCCTTACGGTAATAGTATCAAATTATATCAATACTTATGTTTATCTTTTAGAATTTAAAACCCTACTGCAAGCATGAATCTTAATATTTCACAGAAGACTTACCCGTTCTGCAATTTGTTACATAGAGAGCAAGATTGCTACAACTTTGAATTCTGCTTCAATCACTTTGATGGTTATGGCAACTTAGAACTCAAGCAATGAATTATATGCTTCAATCAAATTAATCTCACATTGAATTTTACTGAAGTGACCACACGCTCTGCAATCAATTCATCTATTTTGAAACTCGTGGCTTAACGATTCACTGATACCATTCTGAAAACTTTAAATTTGAACTGTAGATCCCAACAGCATCTCATCAATCATGTGGCTCACATCATTTTACGGGAACCACTACTCATCCTGGACATGTGTCAGCACGACTTGGTCACTTAAACATTAGATCTCATGTATCTTCCCCATAAGCCATTAAGTCAACTGTCTGATCCTTCTTAACCAGGCCACCAGTTACTTTACTCAGGCTTTACTAACCACGGATGCAACTTTAACAACTTGGACACGAGTCAACACCACTTAATGGCTTATACGCTAGATCTTGCATATCTTCCCTTTAAGTCATTAAGCGAGCCGTCCGATCTTTCTCAAGTTGCATCCTCTTTTACTTATCTTCGTGCTGCACCAGGCCCACAATTCTGCCACACCTCATCACGACTTAATCGCTTATACTTTAGATCTCGATTACTTTACCGTTAAGCGATTAAGTCAACTGTCAGATCAATCTACACTTGCTCAGCCTTTAATTCCTTCCTTATGACCTCAGTCGGACACATGGAATCACGACTTAATCACTTACATGTTAGATCTTGTTCACTTTGTCATTAATCCATCAAGTCAGCAGTTAGATTTTTTCTGACCTGTCAGCCCTTTAATCCACGATCACTTTACTGTTAATGGAATCTACATCATCTCCTGGACATGCGGCATCATGGCTTAATGACTTGCATGATAGATCTTGCGCACCTTTGGGATAAGCAATTAAGTCAGTCGTTGGATCAAAAGGGAATCTGACTACATTTTAAAAACAGTTGTTCACAAGTCTTGGGCCCGCCAACTGCCACGTGTTGTTACCGCTTAATCACTTATAATATAGATGGTGCACATCTTTGGATTAATCCATTAAGCAAACCGTTAGATCTATCTAAACTTTAATCTCCATAAAACTTTGCAACAGGGCCCACGTCACTACAAGGACACGCGTCATTCAGAATTAATCGCTTACAAGATAGATCTTGATCACTTTGAGAATAAGCCATTAAGTGGACCATTGGATGAAACAAGATCTGCTCACTATTTTACTGAAGCCTTTTCTGATGCTGGACCCGCCAAGAACACGTGTCATCACCGCTTAATCGCTTATACATTAGATCTTGTGCATCTCGGGACTAAGCCATTAAGCGGACTGTTAGATCAAAATATACTAGCTCGACACATAGTGGTTTAATAAAAGACTTGCAGGCTCAAGACTTAGGAATTAATAAAGTGCCAAGGCGTTAGGAACCTGCAAACTATTGAATGCAATCCTTTTTAAAAGAACACATGGTAGACACATGACTTAAGTGGCAAAAAGGTAATACAAAATTAGAACCCACTCCGATGCTTAGGGTTTGAAGACCAAATTTACAATTTGAAACATGAAAGCAAGGGTTTCAAGAAGTTACATAAGACCCTTTTTTGAATGCAGACCAAGGACTCATTATTTTGGAAAAAAATTTAACCAGACCTAACAAGTAGTGTCCACAACTTTACCACAAATTTCAACAGGTAATTTAATAGGACCAAATGATGGATAGAGAAAACCATTACAAGTTTGGATCAACACATCAGATGTATCATAATAATCACATTGTAAGTTCTTCATAAAAAAGTTTTCTTCGGTGATGATATTGACCAAGGAAGTAGGATCAACAAGACAAGGATGCGTAGGTATCTTAGCAATCCTAGCATAAATGTAGAGGGGACCATCATGAGCTTTAATAGTCTCAGAATCATCAAAGGTGATCGAGAGTTCCCTAGGTCTTTTATCCTTAGGTTGTTTTGAAGGTTTAGATTGAGGTTTTGGTTTAGGTTGAGGTTGAATTTGAAGTTGAGGTTGAGATTGAGGAACTTGAACAGGAGGTTGAGATTGAGGTTGGGGTGGAGAGACATATTTGTTCCCACTACCATAAAAATTATCAACAAATAAAGCATTAGAATCAATTAATTCTTGAACCTTATGTTTTAGGGAATAACACTTCTCAGTATCATGGCCATTCTGACGATGGTATTGACAAAAGGCTTTGGGATCAAAGGATTTGGATGCCATCGTAGTAGGAAGAAGAGGTTGAATAGGAGGAAAAGTAATCATATTAGTTGTAAACAATTTACTCATAATAGAATGTAAAGATTCAGAAAGAGGAGTAAACATATGATTTAAACGAAAAGCAGTAGATGCAGAAGTGGCATTGTGGGATGCAACAACAACTTGATCAGCAACTACATTTGCTTGTTTATTGATTTTGACATAGTTGTTAGGCTTCTAAAACTTGTTGGGATTAGGAGTAGCATCACTCTTATCAACTGGAATAGGAGTCATTGGAGTGTTGCTCTCAAATTGACTCACTTGTAATTGATAATGATGAAGCGTTGCACAAAGTTGTTGAAAAGAGGTAAATTCAGTAAGAAAAATCTTATCTCTAATATCCTTTTGCAAATTTGAA
>MU227637.1:1735205-1781371 GCA_018584345.1 Thuja plicata | reverse complement strand
CTAATATCCTTTTGCAAATTTGAAATAAACATATGTTGAATATCAATATCAGGAACAGGATAAGAAATCTGAGCATACAAATGCTTAAATCTACCAATAAATTCAGTCAATTTTTCTTTAGTATTCTATTTACAATGCATCAAATCAGTTAAGGACACTTGCGAACCAATGTTGTTTTGGAACTGTTGGATAAAGGTATTAGCAAGTTTTGGAAAAGAATCAATAGAATAAGGAGGCAAGGAACAATACCATTGCAAGGCCTTATCACGAAAGGTTCTACCAAACAAGTTGGCTAAAATCCTATGGTCATGAGCATAATCACTACAAAGGATTTGAAATGTTTTAACATGCGTGACAGGATCTCCCTTACCATTGTAATTCTCAAGACAAGGCATATCGGCTTGCTGAGGGACAGGAGCATGAATAATGTCTAGGGATAAAGGACTACCCATGTCACAGGTAGGAATACTAAACTTGGATTGAGTTAAAGATGCAAGTTTTTGTTGTAAAGAGGACACAGTTTGAGCCACACTAATGATTGTGGAATCATTAGAAGAAATAGGAGGCATAGAAACATTAGGAACACTAGGAAAAGTGTAGGAAGTGGTGAAAATAGAAGACACAACCGGTGGAACACTTGGAACCAAAGTTGGAAGAGGATTGGAATAAGTAAAAGGAACACTATGGTATGAAGGCTATGAGGTAGGTAAAGACACCGGTGGAACACTCACAGGAAGAGATGGAAGTGGAAGATTTGAAGCTAGAGTATTGGAAAATCTAAGAGATGTAGTCACTAAAGGAGTATAAGTAGGATTGCTAGGTAAAGGAACTGAAGAAGGTTCCACATTAGTGACAGGAGGAGTAAATCCTAAATCTTGAGCCTCTTGAGCTAAAGGTTTAACATTTGAATTCACAATATGAGTAATACCACGCAAGAGATAAACACCTTGATCACTATCATGAAGGAATTTCTTAAGAGCCTCTATAGCTTGAATAGAATCTTGATTATGGTTTTTTTTGCATAAGCCAATTTCCCATTTTATCAAGTTCAGTTGACAGTTTTTGGACTTGTTCAGGAGGAACTCTTAAAGCATCATCCTCATCATGAGATGAGTGGTAAGAGTTATGCTCTGTAGAAGGATTGTAGTCGTGAGTGATCAAATTATCATCCAGGATCCTAATGAAGGGAGAGGAAGACTCAGGATCAAAGGAACCCAAAATCTGTGACTTCTTCTAACCGGGATATTATAGGTAGGACTAGCGGTAGTAAAGCTCATACACCAATGCAATGTAAATGAACTAAACTAAGAAAATGTAAATGCAAGAACATAAAAGAAGGCTAATCTAATATGCATGCAATTTCTAACATGAAATGTAAATCTAACACCAAAAAAGAGTTGTCTATCGCGGGTTCACCAAAATGTAAAGGATAAAATAATATATGGGGTGATGGATGGATAGATATGTGTGATGATTTGGAAATGGTATTGAGGGGAAGATAAGATTCTCTTCCTAGCCCCAAATTTCACAAAGGAAAGATCCACTTTGATCAACCATAAGAAAATGGTTAATGCACAAATGCATCAATCGATCAGAAATAAGAAGAAAGAAGAAAAGTCTTACAATCCCGAATAATGGATGAAGAGTATATAATAGATTTGAATTGATTAAAACCTTAATTTAAGACAAGTACTAACCTCAAAATATAGCAAATCTAGAAAAGCCTATTTTCTGATGTTTGTGTTGAGTTTTGGGAAATTCTGGAACAGAAACGCAGAGATGGACAAGCCCCAGAAGTCTTTTCCTTTTCTAAGTCAATTCAACCTTGACCTCTTTACGGGGGCACAATTGTACCCAAAAATGTCGACCTCAACCTGCACTGCTACGATAGAAATTATGTTCACGGATCCCAAAAGTTGGTCGAAAAGGGTATCCAAATCTGCTCTTAAATTTGTCATCTTATACCTGTACCTGCAAGAAAATGGTTTTGTTTTTTGGGGGGAGGGTTTTTCCTTAGTCAAACCCTGATTTTGGAATTAACCTTAAAGTATAATTGAAATTTCATAAATAAACAAAGCAAATAAATCAATTCACCTTGCTTGTATGGAAACCCTTGTGGAGGATTCGAATCCTTGGATCCACAAGCATGTATGCACCAAATGAATGTAGGATGTAGGATGTCTCAAATAAATTTATTTTAGATCTTCAACACCAATCTTGAATGGATCTTGGAATAGGAAGAGGCTTGCATGGATGTGGTTGGAGAAATCTTCAACAAGATGGCTCCATAGAGATTGAATCCTTCAATGGCTACCAATGGATCTCCTTGATGAATTGAATGCTTGAATGTGCTTGAATTCTTGAATGCTTGAGAGTAGATGATTTCTTCAATAGATTATTGGCTTGCTTCAAGTCTTGCTTCTTAGCTTGTCTTTCACACTTAGCTTTCACTTAGAGAAAATGAGAGGAGAAGGCTTCCTTATATACCAATCTAGGGCACAATCTTCTAGAGAGACCTACATAGGAGAATTAAATTTCAATTAGACCTATACCCCTAAAAGTGGACCTATATTAAATATAATTTCAAGATTCTTTGCCTCGAAGACCGAAACAGCCGACCCAGAAGCGGGAATTAAATCTTTCCAAAGCCCGACATCCGAAAACCCCAGAAACTTGAAAATTGGACCCTGGGTCTAGGTCGAGGTCGACCTTGACCCAGAAGGTCGACCTTGACCCTAAGGTCAAGAAACTCAAATTTGCAGATCAGGGTGTCAGAAATAGGCCAGAGAGAAGTGGAAAAGAGGGCAGAATAGGGAAAAAATCCAAATCCAATTCAAAGACCCATTCAAGGTGTTTGACATGACCCCAAACCACTTATTCAGAGGGCTAAACCAGTCCAAAATGGAAGTGCTTCCATTTTTTTACTATACAAATATTTGAGATTTAGATTGAAAGTAAATGAAAAACATTGTTATTACAATATTTTAATTTTTCAAAGTTAAATTTAATTTTGAAAAAACATGTAGAATTTTTATTTAGCATTACATTTCCATTTTAATTAACGTAAAAGACTATTTTAATTTTATTTTAATCCCATCATTAGTATTGTATAGAGCAGTAATAACATGTCATAAAAAAGGTTGATATTTTCTCTCAGAGTTTACAAAATTAAAATTAAAAGAACTTTACAAAAACCAATAGTAAGAAAAATACAAAAAAAAGGTAGCTTTAATCTGTTTCGTAGGACAAGATATTATTTTAGATTCGTCTAAAATCACCCAAATTTTGTCTTGAAAATATAGATAGAATGATTAGTTTGCAATTCGAGCTTTACAAAATGCACTCTTGGCTTTATGGATTGAATCTACACCTTCAACGTTTGGAAATATCTACATTTCATTAACAACCCTTCTTTAGAAAAATACATTATTTTTTCTAATGATAAACCAAACAGAAGTGCCCGAGCTTCAGTGTTATTGCTGGTACCTGGAGGAATAGGAAAAGATTTAAAAGCCTTTACCACTCCCAAATGATTTCTAATGCAAACTCCTATTCCTGAGTCCCCCGTGTTACCTCTTGAGGAACCATCGAAGTTTATCTTTACAAAATTAAAAAACGGAGGTTGTCATTTCACAGAAGCTCTTTCAACAAGTTGCTTAGAATTGTTATTAAAGGGATTAATGGAAGTAATAGACAAAAAAATTAATTCTTTTACAATGTTACCATCCCAAGATGAGAATTGAGATTTACACTTAGCATTATTTTGTACATTTTCATTAACTGACTCTGAAATAGACTTTTCTATGTCATCCAAAACCTTATGTAAGGGAGAAGTTATCTGCCTGAACAGATGATTTTTTTGTTCCCACCAAATGAACCATATAAATGAGGCTAGGATACACTTCCAAATGCATGCAAACAGTGATGAATAATAAAGGGTGGGCCAAGACTGGACATCTCCCATATGGTATTGGGAAGAGGCATAACCAAGTGTAATTTATTCATAACAAAGAGCCAACACTAGTAGGCAAAAGGACATTGTAGAAATAGGCGATCCACTGTCTCATTTTCCTTACTACATAAGACACACCGAAATGATTGAGCTATTTGCATATTTTCCAATATATCACTAGTTAAAGTGTTCTTTCTTAGAGCTATCCATGCAAAGCATCCTACCTTGGGCAAAACCAAGTTGTTCCAATTTAGTAAGAAGGCTTTGTGTCTGAGTTGTTGATCTTGCATTTGTTCAATGGATCTGTATCCAACCTTGATGGAATAGTGACCATCTTGAGAGGGAGCCCGTTTTAATCTATCTTGCTCAGATGAAATATACACCACTCAAGTATTAAAAATATCTTCAAGACAGTTGATTTTATCAATACTTATAGGGAGAGAGAATAGATCTTTTCATATAGCCTTTCCTGAGTAAAGCTCTACAACACAGACATAATCAATCAATTTAGATCCCAAAAAAGAAATGATATTTGGAATATCATCTGAAAGGCTATCAATTTTATTCAAAGATGGTAGATTGTTCTAAGAATCCATCCAAAATTGGACACTTTCTCCATTTGGAACTTCCCAAAAAAATACTTGATGGCTACATCCATCTGAAGAAGTCATAAAGTTCCATATAGATGAACCCTTAGGTGGATCTGAAATGGTTATAATTCTAATCATCTCAGTTGAATCCAAATACTTCTCTTGCATAACTTTACACCATTTACTATCAGGTTTGCTATACATTTGCTAAATAAGTTTGCCACCAAATGCTAAATTTCTTTTTGATAGATCATGCAGACCCACTCCCCCCATCTCTTTACTAAGTGCCATATTTTTAAGAGATATCAATAGTATCTTTTTGTCCTCTGTCATATTTTCTTTCCTAAGGAATTCTCTTATATGTTTTTTCAATTTTTTGTACTACTGATGCAGGGGCTTTGAGAACCAAGATATAATAACTAGGAATAGTAGATAACATTATTTTTATGAGAAAAATTCTCCCTGATAATGACAACCATCTAACTTTTCATGTTGACACTCTACTCTTAATTCTTTCAATGATAAATTTCCAATAGTTAGCTTTATTTGAACCCATAAGAATGGTATACCTAAGTATAGATGGGAGTGCATCCAATGTAAACCCCAAGATTTTGACAATTTTCCTCGAAATGATCGTATTTGTGTTAAAAATGTATATCTTAGTTTGTGGGGATTGATCTTTTGACCTGAAATAGAAGTGTATAGGTCTAGCGTCTTCCTAATGTGATTGGCCTCTTAGACAAATGAGTTACTGAAGAGGAGAGTATCATCTGCAAACAAAGAATGTGTGAATGAAATAGATGTACATGTGATGTGAACACCTTTCCAAGAGCCTTGCTCATTTCTATATGTAATAATCCTGTTGAATGTTTCTGCCATGATAATTAATAAAAAATGAGACACTGGGTCTGCCCTGCCTAACCCCACGTGAAGCTTCAAAAAACCAGCTGGGAAACCATTGATAATAACTGAAAAGAATGCACCTAAAATGCAAGGTCTGACCCATTTGCACCATTTCTCAGCAAACCCAAATCTCCGAAGGACTTTGAAAAGAAATGACCAATTAAGCTTATCATATGCTTTCATCATGTCCAGTTTAATCACAAATGATGATGATTGGTTTAATTCAATAGAATGTAAAACTTCATGAGCTACTAGTGGCCCTTCCATTGTCTCCCTTCCTGGCACAAACCACCCTATTTCGAAGAGATAATTTTTGTAATGAGGTGTTGTAGTCTCAAATAAATAGCCTTGGAAAGGGTTTTGTAGACCAAATTACACAATGAAATGGGCCTAAAATCCATGAAAGTTTTGGGCTCCATGATCTTAGGAATGATGGCAATATTTGTGGCATTAAATTTTTAAGGACTGGTGCACTTTTCCTAGACTCTTCCAATGCCTCAAGAAGATCAAAAGAAATTACATCCCAACATTTCTACAAGAAAAGCACAGTAAACCCATCTAGACCATGAGCCTTGTCCGGAGGCAAAGAAAAGACCACCTTATGAATTTCTGCCAAGCTGAATGGGGCCAAAAGGGCCTGATTGTCAAACGAGGTAATTAGAGAGGGAATAGCATCTAGGAGCTCATTTTTGTGTGCCTCATGTGAGGGAGGAGGAGGGTCAAGGAGATTTTTAAAGTAATTAACACCCTCATCTTGAATACCTTGTGCATCAAAAATTACATTACCAGATATGGCTCGTCATTAATGGAAAAATTGTACTTGTTGCACACATTTGTTTTGCAAACATGTGAAAAAAATTAGTATTTTTATCTCCTTTATGTCATAACTCACGATATTTATGCCTCCAATACACCTCTTCCCTCATACACAACTCTTCCCATTCCTCTTGCAGTTTTTTTAGTTTTTAAAATTTGGGTGTGTCCAACCCATGACTAATAATATGCTCATTTAATTCAAACAATTCCTTTTCCACCAATTCTTTTTGTGCGAAAATATTTTTGAAAACCTGTCTATTCCAGATTTTTATTTGTGACTTTACATGCTACACTTTTTTTATAAAACTAAAACATTTTAGTACCCTTATGATATGGTGAAGAAACCCAACATTGTCTCAATAATAGATGAAAGTGAGGGTGGCGGAACCACATTTTCTCAAATTTGAAATATGATCTATGCCTATGACCTAACAGTGTTGTTGACTTAGTAACATCCAATAGTATGGGAAAATAATCAGACCCCTAAAAAGTTAATACTTCTTATTGGAAGTTGTAATCCTGTATTTTCCAGCATTGCAAAATGAGGAATCTGTCAAGTCTTTCTGCAATTTGGAGGAAGTCTTTCCTTCTATTTGTCCATGTAAAAATGTCATTATGTGGAGAAATATCTATCAAATCATTATCTTTTATGAATGAGCTAAAGTCCTCCATAATTTTTATAGGGGGGAAAATACCACCTTTCTTCTCAGATGAGGAAATTATTGCGTTAAAATTTCGTCCTAAAACAATGTTTTGATTTGCATACTATTGCATAACCGAGGAAAGTGCTACCCAAGTTCATTTCTTGTCTTGCATGGAGATTGGCCCATGAACATTTAGGATGTTGAATGAAAACTCAAAATTATGCACACTGAAGAGTTTCCAATTAGTCTCTTGCTTAATAACTTGTCCCTTTACTGTTTTAGGGTTCCACAAAATAATTAAACCACAAGAAGCACCTAAACCTTGCACATGTGTTCACTTCCAATTTGTCCATTTCTATACTATTTTTTGGTAGGTGTCATTGGATAATTTTGTTTATTGAAAGAGAATTAATCACCTTGTGAAGAATCAAGTTGTTGCTTGAATCTATGTCTTTTGTCAGAGGCATTAATGCCCAAGACATTCCATGAAATTATCTTCATTGCTAACAAGGAGAACACTTAGTTCTCCTCATCAATCTCTTCATAGAAGAGAATTTATCGTCGAGTGTGGATTTTGTTCCTGCCTCTATTTCCTCTCTAATTTTGGTGGTTTTAAATTTTCTACCTCTTGGCTTAGGCGTTTTCATATATAATTTACAAGAAGATGGTGTTTTTGAAATTGATAATAATTGGGAAATATCAAAATCAAAACCAAAACCAATCTTCTCTTGAACTTCAAAAGGTATGGACATATTATCATCTTTATTTAAGTCCATATCCACAATTAGCTCTTGATTTTATTGGACTTTTTCCAAACCCAATACCTGTGCTGAAATGTGATCAAAATTTTCTTCTTCTACCACCCTTAAGCCACTATCTTGTCTGATTTTAGTACCTCCTGCGAGGCCACTAAGTTTGAGTTATACCCTATGTCTTCCTCATAAATTTCATCAAGCAATTCCTGCACTTCCTCACACTGCCTCTTTTCTTCCAAGTTCACTTCCTTCTCATCCAATTTAATTTCATTTACAATTACATCTAGATTTTCTTCACAACTCTATTTACAATCTGAGATATTAATACCATCCTAAAAGTTTTCGCTTGCCCTAGATTAAGCTTTTGGATATGTGTTAGATCCATACAACTCCTCCTCCACTATTTCATCAAACATTTGTGAAGCAACATAAATAAGAAAATGATTAGCCATTCTATCTAATTCCTCTTCAGATATTGTCCTGTTATTTGGGGGCAAAGACAGAGACAGAGATGGGCTAATGTTGATCGAGCGATTGTGGTACACCAATTCTTGAACAAGATTGTCAAGATTATCAATACTTATTATTGTTGTTGTAGAAAGAGGTTTCTCATTACATAAAGGAATGGACGGAGAAACTGTTTGAAGTTGCGCAGGAACCCCATGAGTAGGAAAAGCTACATTATCAGATTTAGTGGGAACCTGAAAGCTTTCAGCTTGGAAAGTAATATGTTTTGGGTAAAGAGGAATTCTTGAATGCAAGTTACAACTTAACCCAATAGAAGAAAAAAGAGAGAACTTTGTATACCTCAGGTTGCAACCTTAACAAAGACAAAGAGGATATTTTATGACAGTTTTGAATCTCCGTCGTTTGTATAAATGTATTATCATCCTTATGCGGGGAAACCTCTTTATCTGGTTATTTGTGGGTATTTCATGAGGAGTGTTTGGGGCCTTACATAAGCCACATTGTAGTGGATCAGTAACCTAATCACTGCAAATTTCCATAGGTATCTTATCAGAGCCTTGAGATTGGGTATTATAATGGCCTAGAGTATGGGCATGTTCATCCATAGTGGCAAATTTTTGAATAACTATTTGCTGCTCCCAAGTTCCCCATTTGGACCGAATAGATATAGTTTTTGGGAATGGCTTTGAAAGACTAAGGATTAAACACACTCCGACTGACAGATGGGTATCCTTATATGGAATAAGATCATGCTTAATGAAGATGCCCAATTTATTAGCAAGAAATTCTATGAGCTGTGGATCATGCTTAATGAAGCACATTTCCTGATTATTTCTCCCATGGTCTGCACCAAACCGCTGCGAATCTCTGCCATGATCACGTGCCCTGCTACCTTCGAACCGCCTTTCCCGCCTAAACATCTTCAAAACTTCTTGGTTTTTATTATTCCTCTTAATAAATTATAATATTATATTTTCATATAGTAATTATTAAAATTATAAAAATTAAAAAATTATACATATAAGCATTAAAAAATTAAATATATAATTAATTATTAATATATGATATTTTACTACTTTTGATAATATTACCTTTTAAAAATAGTAAAAAACTAACAGATCATAAATGAGAAAAATAATAATCAATTATTTAAAAAAAAAATTCTTACATAGTTCCAGTCTCCCTTCTTAATAATGAACAGTTTATCTACATTTTGTGTTTCACTAGGGATAATGGTATGAATTCTGCAATGGTGCAGTGGTAGGTGGCCCATCATGTATAGTAATAGAATGTTCCATGCATCCTATGGCGGGATAGTTGTTGCCACTTTGGTCTATTTATCTTTTATTTAATGAGTGGTACAATGCAATTTGTGATGCAGGGATTAGAAAATGGTAAATTTGATCAAATGCTGGAAATGTTCAAATCATGGATTTGATATTCCAATTTTTCATTTTCGGAATATAGTTTGGACCGTTTGGTTGATCCAGAATATGAGCAAGAAGATGCATTTCCTCCGTTTGATTCCACATTTTGAAACTAGAACTGAAATTTGAATAAGGTTTTTTTTACATAACATCACAGAAAGGACGATTGATTATGGCCCAGAGCTTCAAACTACGAACTTTAAGTCAGTTTGTAAGCTCACTTACAAATCATTCTACAAAACATAGTAAAAGCAAAGACCCATTGTAAATCATGACATTCTTCAGACTTATGCATGCCCATCAAAATTAAAAAACCAGCAACTATTCACAGACACTCTGTGGATACACAATTGTTTTTGTACTTCTATTAACCAAATAATATATTATCTTCAATCCTTGAATACTCTGAACTAACAAATAATTTTATACAAAAAAAAATAACACGAAATCGTAAAACAAGAAATAATTTTAAAACCTAAGCACGAAAGATTGAAAAACTCCAAACCCTGACCCAAAGTAGAAAATAGATCCAAGTCCATTGTCTAAGCCATGTCAATCAGAACCTGTTGGGATATAAAATAGCATCAACAAATTTTCAGTGGATTGATAGATTTCTCTGTCATCATATTGACCGGTTGTTTCCAACAAATAATATAGATATCTAATTTTAACAATACGTGCTCACTCAGAACTTCTTAGAGGTATTGTTGCCTTCGTCGAAACAAAATCTTTTTAGGCAAACAAGCTTTATCATCATAGTGAGCAATAAATTCACAAATTTAAAACACAGATTGAAATAGACAGAACAAGTTTTGTAGAAAAGCTAACAAATACACCACAAATCCGCAATGCCCCAGAAGTAACAGTGGAGAGGCATCGCATCGGTAAATCCTTACCAATCGCTATAAATGATTCATAAATATTAGAACACATCACACATCTAAACTGCTGTAGTATAGTTGTACATGTAGTCTTTCTAGTTCAAACCCTAAAATAAAGAACCCTAAATATTACCACCACTGTGCAGCGCATTGTTCATTTCGTCCTCGCACATCTTTAGACTCTCCACTCTTTGCACGCCATGACAGTATCTTCTCTGTGGGATATTGATGCCATGAACACTCCTTGGCCGCAACAGGAAGTTGGAACCACCCATGCGGTTAAACTGAACATGCCATAAAAGGGTTTGGCGTTTGCACGCGGATTCCAAATATTAACTTTGTCGAGTCTAAATGAGCATATATATATCCCTCTTCTATTTTCATTTTGCACTCCCAAACAAAGGATTGGACAAAATCAAAATTATTGAAATTTCAATTCCAGCCTAATTCCCGCAACCAAACGGAGCAAGGCCCGTTTGTTTCACAGAATTGACTAGGAATTGGCATTTTCGAATTCTGAAATTGTTCAATTTAGTGTTTGTTTCCAAAATAAAAAAAATTAGAATAGGTTTTCTACAAATTCTAATTTTGGGTCATTTTGAGCATTCTACAAATCCACCTTAGACCTTGGAATTGGAATTGAAAAGTAGAATTGGAATTGAGAGTATTATTTTGGGAAGGAAAATCCATTCCCATTTTTGTGTCAATATATATATATACACACACACACACACGTGTGTGTGTGTGTATATATGTGTGTGTATATATATATGAGTGTATATACATACATGTATATATAGTATATATACATGTATGTATATATACACACGAGTGTATATGTGTGTGTATGTGTATATGTGTGTATGTGTATATATATACACATGTGTGTATATGTGTATACATGTGTATATATACATGTATGTGTATATATATATGTGTGTATATATACATATATGTGTATGTGTATATATACACACTACACACACATGTGTATATATATATGTGTGTGTATACACACATGCATGTGTATATATATGTGTGTGTATATATACACACACATGCACATTGCATATATATAGTATATATACATGTATGTATAGATACAAATGAGTGTATATATACACATGTATATATATATATATATATATACACACACACATGTGTCTATATGTGTGTATGTACTTTATATATGTGTATATATATACACAAATGTGTATATATGTGTATGTGTATACATACATATATGTGTGTATATATATTTGTGTGTATACAAACATGTGTATTTGTATATACACACGTGTATATATATGTGTGTATATATACACACACATGTGTGTATGTACACACGTGTATATATGTGTATGTGTGCAAAAACAAAATTCCAATTCCAATTCCAATTTTGTGGAACCAAACGCAAAATTTGCATCTTCTCAATCATCTTCCAGGTGAACAAAACAGGACAAGCCCATATCGAGAATTCATTTTTAGAATAGCAGAATTCCAAAATTCAGTTGAATTCCAGAATTGGTTATTCCAGCATACACGAATTTCGCGAAACAAACGGGCCCAATATGTCTAGCAATGCATAGACCATTCACTTGACGTTTATGGCTAGCTCCTTGCCCAAATCCTTATCAACAGCCTGCAAAATAGTTTTAAAATATCTGAAAATTTGTCTTTCCAACCCCTTTTTAATGTTCTCATAAACCATCAAACATTCGTGCTTTACCATCAGCTGCTTTCGGGTAAAAAATCCACTCACCAGAGCACATCCAGACCCTAGATTTTACTTATAAATGGCAAGCATAAGCCAATTATCGTTGAGGAACTGTGGCTGGACCACTTTATTTGCAATGAGAACCAGTAAATCCACTAATTGGAGAAGGTCCATCGAGTTGGATAAAAAACTGACAGCAATTGAGAAGGGTATGTGACTTTCTTTGAACATGGCATTAAGATTTGCTCACCTATTACTCGGCAAATGGATCTTCGAATGACTAGTGTATGACAAATAAAAACAGAGTCCAATTGAAGATCATCAACCCTAACTGGAAGATGCTCCTCTGTTTCACCTGGCAATAGGAAGATTCGGTAGTTTCATGTTAAAATTTCCTCATGACGCAGCCCACAGGATTTACACCTTGTGTACACATTTGGTGATAATGTCATGGATCATAACCCTCTTTACAATACACTTCCACAAACCCCACTAATAATGCTCTTTCATTGTGGATTAATGAAGATTATGTCATTGCCTGTATTTGAGAAAGATAATGGCAGGATGCTTTGGGAAACTCATGCATTTGTATGCCTAAGGCGCTGTCTTTTCCAATTCTATGAGGGTTTTCACACACTTATTCGTATACTTGCCCACTTGCCATCAATTGATCACACATTCAGCCACCATTGTGCTTTCTCCGCGTGGCTTGAAGTCACATGGGTTTCATTAAGTTTGTGTGTTGTATTAACTAACTCTTACGCCATGTGATTTTGCCCATTTGAATTGTCTATGCCCTTATATTTATGCATTTTGGGAGTAATGATGAAGATTAGAGTCAGCATGTGGGTTGAACTATAAATTAAACTTACCCAGACTAGGTACACCACCAATTAGCCAAGATCACAGAAATTTGGTATGTGTGTCCTTGACATGACATATTATATGTAGAGTGAACATATTACTTAAGCTCGAATATCACAAACCCCAGAATATCCCATGATCATGATCAAACTAGTGCTTTGTTTCTCCCATGTTCGATTGCATGTCACTTTCAATGAATCTCTGCATTGCACAATTATTCATAATGAATTCCCATAGATTAGTTTCCTCTTGATTCAATCCTTCGCAACCCAAATTCGCTAAATAATCCATCAAGCCATTCCCCTCTCGCAATGTGTGGGAGATGCATGTCGATTTGAATGTGTCAAGAAGCTTCCAGATTTGTTGTAAAATATATGTTAATTTCCAATTATGTGATTTGTGTTTGATGCATGCATTAATTATAATCATAGAATCCCCTTCTACATGGATATTTTTGAAGCCACATTTTCTAGCTAAGACTAAACCATCAAATAAGGCATGTTCTTCCGCAATATTATTTATTCCTGGAGGCAGAGAAGAAGTTTTAAAAGCCAAATTTTCTCCTTGATGATCCCTAATGCAAACACCAATCCCCGACTGACCCAGATTGCCTCTCGAAGATCCATCAAAGTTGAGTTTTACAATCCCAGGTTGAGGCAAAATCCAATGTACATCCTCCCTGCAATTTTTTTGGTTTGCTTGAACTTGATTGCCCCAGCCAATTGGCACATGAATATGTTTCCACTCCTAGATGATAGAGTTGTCCCATGTAGTTAGAACTAGATTGCATTTGTTGTGATTATGACTAGCATTCACCACCTCTGGTATAGATTTTTCAATAGCCATAAGGACAGATTCTATTGAAGGGAGATTATGATGGAAAATCCTCTTGTTTTGTTCCCACCAAAATGCCCAGACAACTAGAGCTAGAATACATTTCCATAAACTAGAAAAGAGATCTTTTGGATAAAGTGTTCAGTTGTTGAAAATGCTTTGATAGCCTATAAAGCTAATAGTTATTTTTTATTATATCATATCAAGGACCAACAGTTGCTCACATGTAAATATAATTTGAGTACATTTGTACTTTTAGGCCACTTGCCTAAAGTGGTAAATGTAAACATATCATTTTTTTAAAATAATTAATTAATTTTTTTGTGCAACTAAGTTTGTATGCTACTTACATGAGTAACAATAGTGACTAGCAATCGCACCTTAGTGTGCAATGGGAACCTCGTATAGTTATGGAAAGGTCATTTAAGTATTTGTCCATTTGTTTTTCACTCATTCTCATCCTCTCTAGATCTCCTTATCTTTGTATCAATATGTCTGACCATCTATATATATTTATAACTCTTCCTCTCTATCTCTCCCTCTCTACGTGTCCCTTTGTATCTTCCTAGATCTCTTTCTATCTTTACCTTTTGATCTATCTTTAATTTTCTATATGTTTTTCCCCATCCTCCCACTTTATATTCATCTATATCTGTATCCAACTATATCTCTCCATCACCCCCTTCCTATACCTTTTAATCTTTAGATCTCTATATTTCTTCTCTCATCTCTCCCTCTATATGTATCTCTATCTTGTCGTCTCTCTATCACTCTCTATGCCTATATATCTCCCCCTTTCTACCTCTCTCTATTACTTTCTACTTATATCTTTATCGTTATATTTCTCCCTCTCTCATTCTCTTTTTGTTTTTTTTATATATTTACATCTTCCATCTGCATTGTCCCCCCTCTCTCTCCTCTCCATGTCTCTCTTCCTCTCAATCTCCATCTCCACACCTCTCTCTATATCCTTACACTATATATTGATCTTTCTTATGCACCCCTCCCTCTTTCTATCCCTATCTCTCCCTCTTCTCACACACACACACACCCTATCTCTCCCCCTCAGACGCATACACACACACATAGATTTGAGGAAAAATATTGAAGGTGAGCTGGCTGAATGAGATTTCTTATATTAGTAAATCCATTTTTGAAGAAGTTGAACCTGTTTTTACATGTTTCAAAATTGAATTTTTTATGTCAACCTTGTTAACTTGAAAATGAGATTAATTTAAAATGTTATTTTTCTTTTTGACCCTTGTGTGAAGTAATTTTACATATTTTCACTCATATTTTAAATTTACCATATTCCATGAATAAACATAGTTACTCAAGTACATAAAATAAAAGCATATACAGGTCGGCAGTAATGATAGATGTTTGTCATTGATCACATAGTTTCATAGAAGTGAATTAGGAAATTAAGACATCAAAATTGTTTTGCATATACCTGAGTGTAAGAAGAAGATGGCAGCTCTGAGTTGGCAGTTTGCCATTTTCTTGAGATCTGAATGGTGACTCTGCCTCATTGATGAAAATGGCACACCCTTGGGAACAGGGGAAGCAGGTTCGCACTGAGAGCTAGTTTTTAGTGTGTGTAGGGTGTGAAGAGTGAAGCTGGGACAATAATAAGTACTTGGACAATGGCATATGCTCATGTAGCCCAAAAATATGGGATTTGAGATGCCTGTACATTGCCATGGCACATGGATGTCTCATTTTCTTTAGTATTTAATAATCTTAAAAATTATTTTTTAATAAAAAAGAAAAAACAAATTGATAAATTTGAAGACGATTTTGTATGTGAAATGTAACATTATTTTTTTGTTGAAATTGTTGGATTTAAATAAATTAATTATTTTTAACTTAAATTTGACTATTGACTTTATTTTTTTTCATAAATTATTAATTAAAAATTATTTGTTTAAAGATAGCTTATTTTAATTTGACTTTTTGAATGTTCTATAATGTCTCATACTAGAGTGTTTTATAAATTAAACTCTATTCTTTCATATACATTTTATCAAAGAAAGTATAAGAGAATAAACACTTTTAAAGAATTAATTGTTACTATAAAATCATATTATCACAGTTCTTCCTTTTTCAAATGAGTTTGAAATAATAATATGAAAAAAATTATGATAATACTATGAAAAATATTTAAAAAATAAAATAATTTTTGTGTGTAAATAATTCACATACATTAAATGTTTATCATATTATATTTTATAAGAAAACTAAAGAATAAATAATCTATAATTATGTAATTAATATTTTCCTTTAAATCTTAAAATACAAAAATAAAATTAAAATATTATAATATCTAAACACAGTATTATTATCACAATATAAATTAAAAAATATATATATCTATAAAACTTTAAGCTAATTGAAATGATATAAATATTAAAAATAGTATTTATAAATTTAAGTAAATTTATAGTTATATATTTTACTAATATGAAAAAGAAATCATCCTAAAATATATCATTTGTCAAAGGAAAACAAAGTTTTATAAAATGAAAAAAATTAATAAGGAGAAATAGATTTTTTTAAAAAGGAAACTTATGTTAATTTTTAAAAGATCATAATGTTAGATTAAGAATTTCCAAAAAAAAAACATTCTCATGTAGGGAGTAAATATACAATATATTAGTAAAACTGTTTCCTACCCATAACTATTGGGTTGGAGTGAATGTGGCACTCATCTACTGGCATATCTATATATCTTTGTCTCTTTCAGCTGATGAAGTTATTAAATGAGCCAGAGTTGGAAAGTTAACTTGAACAATTATATGATTAAAGGTCAAGGTTTAAATTTATTCTTCTCTTGTTTAAACATGACAGGGCACCAACAAATTTTGGTGGTTTCGAGGGACCTGTTGCGTTTATTATTGCCGATGTGGATTTATGTTTAATGTTTTTTTGGGTTTTCCAGGATTTTAAGGTGGATGCCTCATTTCAAGCTTTTGAAAAATTTATTAACCTTTTCATGTAATGATGGCACATATTTCTCTCAAAATTATTAAATCATCCATGCATCATAATTTGGAGACACCTAGCATTTTAATTTGGATAGATGACATTAACAGTTGGGATAATTTGTCCTTAAACTAGAACAAAGTTTGTGCAACGTCCCTTTGTGAACAAAGATGCAGTGGGTGAAGAATGCAGCGGCAGCAGCGAAGGAGAAGATGAGCAATGCAGCCAGCTCTGCAAAGGAGGGCATGCAAAAGACCAAGTTTTTTGCCCAAGAAAAGGTTATAATGGGTGCTTTTGTTTCAAGAAAATATTTTTTTTGGCAAAGGTTTTTGGATTTTGTTTGGTTAATGTTGGTTATGCATTGTTGATTGAGAAGGCTTCAGGATTGGCCATCAATCGAGTTCCTGCAGGGACATAAAACCCTCCAACATTACACACCTCTGCAACCTTCATGGGGAATTAGAAGGGGTCTTCTGGATAACGCCTTAGAGTTTCCTTCACACTGGCTTGCAAATAAAAACTTGACTTCAATATGCTTTGGTGAAGTTCATACCATGTTGAGAGTGCCCACATGACACAGGCAAGTGCAAATATTCAAGGGAGGCAAGATTAGCTTCATGCGGCTGCCAACTACATTTATTTGAAGGTTTTTAAGACTTTATCAATAATTCCATTTTTGTGGATATCCTGCAATAATCACATTTGCTTCCATGGGATGTCCTCTCTTGGCAGCGTTTTGTCAAGCAGCTCGCAACTACTATCTTTTATTTCACATTTATCATAGGCTGAGAGGTTGGCGAAGATAGTAGAATGTGGCTTCGTACCCACAAATTACATTTGCTTGGATTTTCTTAAGTCTTTTTACCAAATTCATTTCTTTGAATCTTAAAATCATCGCATGCCATGAGATGCAAATCTCTTTGAGACCATATGTAAAACAATTTTGGTGTTTTGTCTATAACGCATATTTCACATGCATGTCTGATTGGTGCATTAAATGGATGCTCAAACCATTTTCCAAATCTCTCATTTTTGCACGGGTATTGAGGATGTTGCAAAGATTGTGGAACTTGACTTTTCACCCGCCCCTTGCATTGTCTTGAGAGGTTTTAAAGCCGGTCACCAATTTCACTTTTGGAAAGTCTAGAAACCATCACATTGGATGAGTTGATGTATTTTTAATGTATTATATCCAACTGTTCATGTACACTACGCGGGGTACTACCTTTTGCATGCATTTCTACGGTTCTAATGCATTTCAAGTGATAATATCTGATAAAAATTTGAGTTGATTTTGCTCTGATGGACGTCCATACCTTCATCGTTTCCATCATTGGCCCTGGAACTCTATGATTGGAGGTAATGCAACTCATTCAAATCAATGCCCAGAAGGTATTTGAGTGGTATAAAGTTCTAGCTGTTTGACAGATTATTCTCCCGGTGTGTTGAACCATCTTTATATTTTTAAAGCTGATTGGCATTTTTGTATTTTTAATGCAAGCAAGAGCTCAAACTTAGGCCCTATAGTAGGTGAGAGGGCTTTTTGATTTTATCAATTCAAAAATTTGCTGATGTCTTCTATCCATGCATTAACATCTTTCTAACAACCGCAGGTGGTGTCATTGGAGGAGTATTGGCTGTGTTATTGATAGGAGGATTCTTAATATATAAAATTTCATGGAGGAGGAAGCATTCCCCTAGCCCAGCTCTTATTGCAAACGATGTTCAGTACAACGAAAGCAGGGATATTGAAGCAGCAGTACAGGGAAAATAGGGACTTTGCCCATTTTCTCCTATGAAATACTAAAACAGGCAACAAACAACTTCGTAGAGAGAAAAATAATTGGAGACGGTGGGTTTGAATCCGTTTATCAGGAAAAACTTCCTGATGGATGAGCAGTAGCTGTAAAAAGAATGTATCATGACAATTGGAGAAGGCATAACCAATTTATCAATGAGATACAAATTCTGTCATATCTGCACCATCCAATTCTGGTACGTCTCTATGGTTGCACTTCTCCAGAGGGCAATGATCTGCTTCTTGTTTATGAATATGTAAAAAATGGTACTATGGAAGATCATCTCCACAGAGAAAAAAAAGGGAAGGCTTAAATTGGAAAACAGGCTTTGAAGCAGCTCATGCTTTGACAACCTTTGCAATAGACCCATTATGTGTGTGTCGTGACAGCTGTGTGGTCCCTACTTGAAGGTGTGCTGGCGGAAGAGAGGTATTATGGTGGCGGAGGAAGTGGTAAGGGTGGTGTGGTAGTCCTTGTCCTAACCATTGCAATCAACCGTGGTGACGGACAGCTGGTGAAAAGCAATGAAGGGGCCAGATGTTAGATGCAAAAAACAAGCCAGGGCTTTCCAAAATGGAAACGCCTATGGCATAATTAATTTTTTTTTTTAATTTTTTGTGATCAACTACATGGTCAGTAATCAACATATATTAAGGGTCAAACAATTTTTTTTTGAAGTGTCTAATATCTTATATAATTATTTGTTTCGTGAAAGCCCCACTAGGACAATAAATAAAACTCCAAATCAGTGTATGCCTTTACCCTAATATTATCCTTTTCTTTTTAAATTTTTTTGACCATAGGGCTCATTCAGTACATGTTTTTGAAGTTAATTTACAATTTAATGAGGAAATCTATTCGACTTAGGTGTACTTACCTTTTATTTAATGAGTGGTACAATGCAAAGTGTGATCCAGTTGCGTCTCATATGGAATTCATACGATTAGGCACATTACAGGATGTCAGCATATTTAATTATTTTAGGTTATAACAATTAAGAATGTCAGCTCATTTAATTGTATTGAGAGAACTAGGTTATAACAATCGAGAACACAGGTCAGCGGAAACGTCTAAACAACCAACACTTAGCTTTTTTTCAAGTGTTACCAAGGTAACACTCAACGTTTTAGTTGGTTGTTTAGACGTTTCCGTATCGGCCATATTAGCCGTATCGGAAATGTCTAAACAGCCAACTAAAATGTTGAGTGTTACCTTGGTGTTACCAAAGTAACACTCAACGTTTTAGTTGGTTGTTTAGACGTTTATGTATCGGACAGTGCGTGAAAGTGAAATAAAGATGGATGGGACGTTCTAGAAAAGTGTCTACATGCGCAAGGATTGAATGATAGAGCTAGAAGTTCATGTGCATCTTCCTGTCTATTTTTTTTATGGATTGTTGTACAGGCAGTTTAATGGTATTTTAACAATTAAGTAAGCGACAGGACGCCAGACCATTTAATTACACCCAAGGCATTCCCTGTACCAAGCTGATTTTGTCTATCGACAGTTGAGAGTGTTTAAAAAGCATGTTGTGTCTATGTAGCGACATATTTGCACCTTAGTAAACAAAATATGTTGTTAACAAAGGATTTTAGCAACATTGTGTTAGTTTATTGTATTTGTTTGCAAATTACTAACACACACATTAATATAATAGACTAACACACATGTTGCTAACATATTTTATTAACAACATATTTTGTTTACTAAGATGCAAATATGTGACTGCATCACACAGCCTAAAAAGCCTGGACCATTGAACACTATAGTACAGTGAGGTAGTACTCAGGAGAAGCACATGTTTGGGCAGTAAATTGAAAACATTGCTCACTGTAATTGAGCCTTCAAAATCTATGAACGTTCCACATTACCCAGGGCATGTAGCACGTGTTCCCATGTTCATTTAAAATGTTTTTATTTTACAATCACAAACATCAAATTTAATTTATGGTTATATTTTTATTATTATTAATATAGTAGAATGTTTTATAAAGATTTAGATTAATAATACTTAATTGACTTTGCATATTTATTCAATTTACCTATTGCACACTAAGGTGCTAGTTGTATTTAGTCAATTAGATTACAACAACTAAGAATTACGAAAGGTACAAACAACAAAATGATCCCTGATAAAATAGTGTGTTGTTAGTGGTGGCACTTATGTTTGTTCTATTATTTTGTAACAGGGTTAGCCCCCTTGTTTTAGCTGCTTTATTATCAAAAACAAAATTATGTCTGCCAAAATAGTTTTATCTTAAATAAATCCGCTATGTAGATCTTTAAGTTCATTTTTCGATTGAAGGGATCACATGTGAAATGAAGATTGATGGGGAATTCCCTCTATCAGTTAGCAGCACCAACCTGTACGATATTTTATAGTGAAAATTTACCTAAGTTCAGTGAATTTTTTTCAATGTGCACTGGTACTTAGATAGGGGAGAGGACCCAGTACTTGAACACATTCCAATGGTTGTGATAGGAGTTGTCAACTTAATACCTACACTTGCTGATTTAATATCTAATATTTTTGACAACATTGTACCAATTGTTGTGACTTTAAAGTTGTTTTTGCTACTGATGTCTACCCATAATTGAATGAAATGTGTCCCTTATTCTAAAAAGCAGCCAATCCTTTGATGCTACATCAGCTGCAACAAGTATGAGAGTCCTTAATGCACTACTATTTCCTCTTCCCCAACAAGAAAAGCAAACATTCACTATATTGTTGAGAGTGTAGAGAGGATATCTTCAGTTACAATAGCTAAGGACTTCTGCTTAGGCAAACTTAGATATGTTGCAGATGGAATATATGAACCAAAAAGACTTTTGGGTTGTTGAAATTGAAAGAGGTTTAGAGGGCGAAACCGGAGCGGACGAATCCCCGGATGGTCAAGACAAAGCCCCCTTCGGTCTGATTCACAAGGTTCCAGAGTCTCTGCTGAGTCCAGACACTGAGGTGTTGTATCATCCTCAAATCGTCTCCTTGGGTCCTTACCATTTCATAGGAAAGGAGAAACCAAACGATCAGATGGAGCTCCTTAAATCAGAAGTGGCAAGAAATGTGCACCTTAAAATCAAAGATGGTGTGGAGAGTCCTAAAGAGGAAGAGGAAAAGGAAAAGGAAAGCTATGTTAAAAGCGATAGAGGCTTAAAACGAGTGATGGAAAGTTTCAAGGAGAAGGAGGAAAAGATAAAGGGTAGCTATGCTAGAAAAATTGAAGTTACCGGAGAAGTGTGTGCGTGGATGATAACCAGGGATGCCTGTTTTGTTCTACAAGTCCTCCAAAAGTTCGGAGAAGTTGAAGATGGAGAGAAAATGGAGTTGGCTTCCATCGACAGTATTCTTAGCAGGAACCGACATCATCCTCTGTTGACCGAAATGGTGAAAGATATGTTCAAAATGGAAAACCAGATACCATTCTGGACTTTGAAAGTAATCAGGCTCGATATTGATGACTGGTTTGAGTCAGCACTGAAAAACTTATCCCCCATCACAATAGCAGATGTGGGGAATAATCGGGTGTACAATCACATATCTTGCCTGTTTGCATCGTGCCAAATCAAATAGACACCCAGTCTACTACTACTATGCTGCACAGACATTGCTTGGTATTAAATATTACCAAATGGATTCTTATAGTTGAAATTATTCTTAATTAAAAGTCCGTATATATATAAGCTTTAATTTTTTAATCTTTGATCTATATAGAACATAATAAAATTCGTTCAATATTGAAGAACCAAATCAATATAGTTCTAGTGCAAGTAGAATATATCTTAATTACATTTGGGAAGTTTCTAGTCTAGGTTGTATGTTTTTCTAATATTTTATTTCCATCCATTATGTTGTTGTACACAATTAATTTTAAAGGAAATTTAATTTCTATTATTTGATCACTCTAGCATATCTCTAATTTGTAAATATAGCAAGTTTGTGTGTCTACATTACTTCGTAAATGTTCAATTAGTGGTTTACATAGATTGTTTGATTTATGCAATAAAAAGTATAGGCTATTTTTTTATTTAGTTAATTCTAGAAAAGGGCCTTGATCTCTCACAAAGAAAGTTCAACTATTAGCACTACAGAGCAACAGACATAAACAACAATTGACAACACACAACTATTAGCTAAAAACAACCTTGCTGCAAAAACTACAAAATATAATAAAAAACATAGCCCATTAGGGACCCAACCCTTAGATCTAACCTATCTAATAGCACCATAATGATATGTTCATAAACCATAAACGTTTTACTTTAACTAGGCCTCAACTTAATAAGTTATTAATGATATAGCTACTAGAATAATAGAATAGAGTATTAAGAGGCTTGCAAACTTGAGAGTCCATATCAGAGGGATAATAATTTACCTATAAATACTATAGCTAACTATCTTCAGCTATAATGGGATAAAGGCCATAAAGTATTACACAAAACAACAAACTTAAACATCATAGTAAAATCAAAATGACTAGAAGCTCAACACCCTAGCAAGATCTACAAAATTATTTTCTATTGAGGAGCTTCCAATTTCTTGAGTTGTTGCATCTGATCCTTTTACGCATCTTGATCTAGCTCCAAGTCAAGTCTAGCCTCCACATGTTGTTTTCTAGTACACTCATGCTTATTAACCTTCCTTCTTAACTTGCTTTGCCTAGAGACAAAACCCATAACCAACTTCCTCACAATACCCTCTATAATTATGAAAACAGAACTTATAGTCCTCCCCAACTGAGTTTTGTTTTTTGCAAAATTCTTCAGCTTTGGTCTTTAGATCTTTCGTTATGATGTGCATGTCCATAATTTAGGCTTTCAAGTTTGTTATTCTTCTAGATTTCTTTGTATGCCCAGGAAAAATCCTAAGACATGGTCCCCATAAAACCTTCTCTAGTATTGATGAAAGAAGGGATTCGTTGATCCATCATTTAATTTTCTTCTTAAGGTTCTTTGGTATTTAAGTATGGCCACCACTACCCTCCTTCGAATCCTCTTCCTTTTCCATGTAATCCTCATCTTTTGAGTCCTCTAAAGAATTCTCCTCTCGTGGAGCGTACTCCTTATCAATCATAGGGTCTTCCTTCCTAGCCATATTCTTGCTTTTGGAAGCTTTCTTAATGAGGCACACATAAGCACATTATGTAGGGCTAATTTCCTATTGTTACCTTTAGGCTTAGCTTCATCTTCCTTTTTTGACTTAGGGTCCTTTAAATCAATTATTATGCTTTTATTTTTATGCCCTTTATTCTTTATTTTTCTAGCTTTGGAGGAGCTAGGTTTAGAAGCATGGGCTTTACATTTTTATGGGGTGACTTTAAGGAGGGCAACCTCCTTGGCTTCTTTCTAAGGGGGGAATTTAGAATCTTTGGCCTTCATTTGAGAAGTGTGATTATTCTTCTCATGGGAATGTGGCCTACTTTCAATGAGATCAATACGCGCAATGAACTACTAGGGGCTTCAAAATTGTTACTATGGTTATCGGGTTGGGTAATGAGGCCACTACAATGCGATGAGCAGTCAAATTTAAAATGGTACAAAGAAATAATTAAGCCTTGGTGTATAGGGGAGGAGAAGCCCCTTTGCTAATACTTGTACTCAAGGAAGAAAACAAAAAGAAAGGAAGATCATTTTTCCCCCATGGAAGATATGTTTTTAAATAGGAAAGTGGTACCCATGAATTGTGGTATAGTGCCCTTCAAGAGTAAAGTATTTCATCACATTGAAACTTACCATAGCATAAGGGAGATGCAGGATTAATCGGACATAGCCATGTTTTGAATCGCCATCAACCCTTCACCCTTTTCAAAGAGCTTTTTGATATTGTAATCTCTCAAACTTTTCTTTTTAACCTTCAATCCTTTGCACTTAAGACCAATCCTCTACTATGAACTCAGGACCAATTGTGAATTTGATGCTGGCAATAGTAATTGTGCCTCTTTGCCATGTTGAGTAGGTAGAATAACTAAGAGGTGGGGTGAATTAGTTATTCACAAACACTTTCTAAATTTTTTACTAAACAAGTAAGCACTTAAACCATTCAAATAATCAAGACAGATAACAGTATGAAAGAACAAGAATAGATAATACAATAACACCAGATATAATGTGGAAACCCAATCTAAGAAAAACCATTGAGAAGCTAATTCTCATGAAAGTAAACACTAGTTAAGGTGATTTTTTCAAGGGCTCACTGTGGGTTGGCTCACTGTTGTTCGGGCTCCTTCCTTCATATAAAAGATCTATTAAAAAATGTTTAACTGACAAAATGTGATCTAATAGAATTGCATCTATGTATGCATTTAACAATTCTAGTTGAAAGCACAAAATCACCAATAACAAAATTTTTATATAGATCTTCTGTCAACCTCTATCAAACCTCTACAACACAGTATGAAAGGTTTTCTCTTTGTAATACAACAATTCCTCACTTAACTTTCTTCCGCTTACACATCGTTCCCAGATATACACTGAAACATATTCACACTATATCACCTTCATATCTATGTTTTGCATACATACACACCATGCCATACCATATATCAAATAAAAAAAGATATCTCACTCTATCTATATATCTCTGATAGGGAAACCACATATGTCGGCCAAGCCACAAAACATGTCAGCCACATGAAATTATATTTGTATTTAACATGCTACCACTAATCCTTGCTTATCTTTGCTTATATTTTCTTATCTTTGCTTATCTTTTTTTATCTTTTCTTATTTAACACGAAACCACATATGTCGGCCAAGCCACAAAACATGTCAGCCACATGAAATTATATTTGTATTCAACACTTCATATCACATTTACCGAAAAATATAAGTAAATTCTGGAACCATATGAATGCCACAACCAAGACCAAAAATTGGACAACAAAACTTCTGAACCAACTGATAGATAAGAACTGATAAAACCTATTTAGAATGAGATAGATCACTATACCAAAAACTTCTGATGAACTGTAGGAAAGCCCAGGAAGCAGGAACACCTAGAAGAACTCTGTAAGCACAACAATCAACAAGATATCAACAAAAACTCCAACCACTGAAAACATGTTAATGTACTAGAAGATATATTCTATTTGTAGAAACAAGTACCCCCAAGATTATGCATCAAAATTGTATGTACAAAATTTATTCTCCATACATTACCGAAACCTATCACCTCACCTACATCCAACAAATATCCAACCGACACTGCCAATAACTAACTGATACCACCAAGTAACCAGTATGGAGATTTTGACATCAATGACAAAAATTCCAACAGCATCTCGACATGTCTAACAATCTCCCCCTTTGGAATTGATGGAAAAATAGAAAAAACCTCAAAAACATGGAAACTCGTAACAACCCAAAAACTCCCCCGAAGTAGATACTTCAATAATGTTTTTGTTTTCCTCTTTCTCTCCCTCTTTTTTCAAAAATGGAAAAGGGCCAAAAATATAGCTCAAAAAATTCAAACAAATACAATAGTATATACATCAAAAACCTTCTTATACCTTTCTTTAATGATCAGAAGCACCTTCTTGCACTCACCAACAACTACATTCATTCGGGTACACAGACTATCATGCACCACTAGCATGTAAAAAGATGAAATCCAGTCTAGAGAATGAAACCGTCGTTCATAACTCTCTGGATCAGCAAGAATACCAGAGACATCCTCTGACCGAACCTTGACCAAATTCTTTACCAACTAGAATGTCTTCTCCAGATCTTCTCTTTATCTGTGCAACTCAAACATTTACCCTTGTAAATGACCAACACTTATCCTCTATTTTCCTTCTCTATCTTTGAAATAGTCATATGTCTTTCCCAACTCATTCAATTTTGTATCAATAACCTCAATTCTTCCTCTAGAATTTTCAACAACAGCAAGCCACCAAAGATAATACGTGTATATATCTAAAATTTCCTTTATACATTCATTGGTTTCACCGATTAATCTAGATAACTTCTATTTCGCATCGGTACACTTCTTCTCAATAGACACCTTGAACTTTTGCATTTAGCTCCACTCTACAAAATTGTGTTCTCAATATTACTGACCAACTCAACTGGTAGCACACCAGACAAACTAGAAATAATGATCTTCTTGTTGATTAGGTGATCAGTCAATAATTCCCCTATCTTTGTCCTGCTCACCAGAGAGCAACCTGACTATAATTCACCAACTCTCCCAAACTTACCATCTTCTAACCAAGACTTAACCACGTCAGAATCTACAAAATTGAATTCTGACGAAAAAAACACATCTTTCTCAATCTCCTCTTCTTTTTCCTTTTCTCTTACCTCATCATCCTCTGAGATAGTAACAATTTATTAAATTCCTTTAACACTAGTTTTTCTCCTTTTAATTACACAGTAAGAGGGAGATACATAGTGTTGAATGAAAAATATCATAAGGCATTGTTTAATCCCTCTTAATATCAACTCAGGCAGAATCATGATAAAAAAACAATAGACCTGATGCCAAGAAATGCTGGAAAACTCAGATTTTGGCACAACCCTGGAATCTATGAAGCAACAGTGGAAGAGATCAAAGTGTAGGCCATGAGAATACACTCTTATAATCATATTATTAGGCAAGAAACCCCCATGATGGAACTTTATTGAAGTTCATTTATTAGAATACCCAAAGATTGTAAAAGGAGAACATGCAAACCATGCAGAAATCTAAAAAGTGATGTAAACCTAATACATGCAAAAAGAATTTAGTGCGTGCACAGATGAATATTCACATATGCCTCCATGAGTGCAAAAAAAAGCTTCTGACTTTGACTAGAAAAAGCATGTGCAAAACTACAAAATCAGAAAATTAAACCTCCAAAAATAGAATAGGCTCAGAAGCATCTTTTCGATGATATCTCGTTTGCCAAAAAATGCCTCTATTTGCTCAAGTTATGCCCATTTTGTGAAGGTAGGCCAAAAAAGGGCCCAAAAGCCCTTAGGGGCTTAAAAATCTAGTCATTGGTCACATGTCGCTCGGCAAGGGGGCCAGCAGTACTGGTGGCACGGTGGCCCTACGGGGGTGTGTTGACATGATGATGGTGTTGGGTGGCGGTGGCACCGCGGAAGCGGCCGCTGGGCTGCACAATGGTGGAAGCGGTCGTTGGGCGGTGCGGAGGTGGCTGCTAGGTTGGGCGGTGGCAGTCGTTGGGTGACATCAAGTTTTTAAACTGGCTGCACTAAAAACAAATTAAAAATTAATAAAATTTTGATTTTTTTATTTTTTTACCTCAAACAACGTGGTCTGGGAAGAAAAAATGCCCTTCTTGCTCCTGATGCCAAAAATAGTCAATTTGTATATCAAAATTTGTGGAAACAGCCACCCGAACGCAACCGTGAGGTCCATTTTCACTCAAAATTCTCTGAATGACAAAGGAATTCCCTAGAACAACAAAAGAAAACCCCAAACCCTCAAAGCTCCAAAAAATCTTTTAAAAAATATGAACAAGAAGCAGCGGGACTAGAGCTCTGATACCATGTTAGAATTCATAAATGGTGAATTCTCACTGAACCCAGAAGAAGACCTCCATGCAAGAAAACCTGTCATGAGAGAAGAATGGAGAAAAAAGTAGAATGGCTCTGAAAATATGTAAAATTATATTAATCGGAGAGAGAATCGCTAAAATGCAATGAGATCAATCCTTATGAAGGTGATCAAAACCCTAAAAAGGGAAAACTAGGTTTGTACAATAATAATTAATAAATATATTAATTATTATATGCACCTAAAGTTTAGCTTAATCATTAAAAGTAATAAGGGACTTAATTATTAAATCGATATGATTTAATTAATAAGAAAAATACCTTATTACTCTAACAAAACTTAGAGACCATCTCTGACATAATCCTTTGTCACTGCTTTGTAACCAGTCTTCACCAAAATAGTTGTAACTCGTGCAAACATCAATATGAAATATAGCGACCTTAGATATAAGGTGTACATACTTCCCTCTACACAAATCCGTGCTCACATATACTGAAACACTGTACACTGTCTGTACACAACTGCCAATCTTGCATGTACCTATGATAACCAGTCTTTCTGAAACTTCTAATGCACCCAACTGAAACATATGTTGACATCAATGACAAAACATGAATGTCAATGCCTCAAACAAAAAAAATTTCAACAATATGTATATAAACCCCCTATGTCTCCTCATTTTGGCATCCACTATCCATTATTAACATTCGTGGTCAAGATTTTACAAGAGTGGCAATTATTGTCAATCAAGCTATTGAGTGCAAGAAGGAAAATCAAGAAAATCAAGAGCCATTGAGTTCAAGCATCCAATTCTTTATTCTTCTCAAGAAAATAAAGGTGTTTTCTTTCATATATCCATTTTATTTCCCCCATTGGAGGCCACACAAAGGAGTTTTCAATCAAGGAAGGAGATCCTCATTCATCCACGTCCATTCAAGTCTTCTCCTTATTTATCCTCAATCAAACATTGTGGCGAATTACTACATCTACTATATGAGGTTTTTTCTTTCATGATTTTCTTTTGGGTTTTTGTGTTTATTCAAATCTATTTCATCAACATATTTGGTCGCGTTCAAAGAGATATTTGCATCTACAAGGTATGATATGCTTCATTTTCTAGATCTAGCCTCTACTATATGACAACATGCTTTCCTTTATTTTATTTCATTTCAAGGTTCATTCCTAAATAGGAGTTTGACCAAGGAAAACCCCTTTTTCAACCTTCTTCTCCACTTTTTTTTGTGTAGGATAAAGTTATAGATTTGTCGAATTAGATCTGGGCAAAATAGGTACAATTGAACAATCTGTGAAAATTCAACCAAAAACACCGAGAACACATCACCACTACCGTCATGTTCTAGGAACATGTAATCATTTTCATCATATCCTTGCCATTATGAGATCGGATTTATATCACAGGTCAGTTTTTTCTTCTGGTTTCCGTTTCTGTCGGTTTCATCTCACTGTTTGTCCATTACAGTCTATTTTTACCAGTTTTTTTAGTGACTTTCCTTGTTGATTATTTACATTACATCATATTTCATATCATCACTCAATCGCATTTTTAGTGAAGGAAAAATGTTATTCCCATTTAGCACTTAAGTCAACTCTTGAGCCTATAGGGGTATTTTCCTTCCTGGTTTTGTGGTTAGATCTCATTGTGTTCTTCCTAAATTTTATTGATATGGAGTTTACTAAGTTAGATTGGTGTGTGATAGCCTATTTTTTTACATTCCTTCTTACTTCTCTTTATCAATCACATGAAGTGAATTAAAATTTCTTACATTTCATCATATCTGTGTTCCTTCATGATATTCTTTCATATCGCATTATGAGATTAACAAATATCTTTCTTCCTTACAAGGCATATTTCAAAACCTTTATCAATATTTCATGTGCTTTTATCATAAAAATCTTAACAAAATGCATGACATATGTGGATTATATAAGGTTTTTTGACATAACATTAATTTATTACTTTTTGTATATTAATGCATATTTATTCCAAGATCATTGTACTTAGATTTTAAATACTTATTATAATATGTGGATTATGAATACTTATACTTTCTAATTAAAAACTTGACAATAGATTTATTGCTTATTATTTAATATAAATAATGAATTTGATCAATAACACAATTTGTCATAAATAACCATTAAGACCATGTCCTCATGTAGTTGTTTAAGTACATTTTCTTATTGAAAAAAAAATGTGATTCCACACATTTCTTCCTTTCTTTTTATTTGCCCCTAATATTTTGTCCAAGATTTTACCTCCAAAATAATTAGGAATGATTTTATTTAAAAACAAAATTTATGATAACTATGTTAGCATAACTAATGCAGTGATGCTAAGTGGTGTATTGATGAAGATTGGTACAGACTTGATGACAGGTGAATCAGTTATTTGGTTGTCATTGATATCAACTATTTGACTTAGTATTTTCAATATGTTACCTAATATTGTGTAAGTGAAGCATGAGTTGCAGTATGTTTCTAAAGTTGTTATTCTTATGGAAGGTAATATAATGTGTGATGATGTTAACTTTTCCATCGTGATTCTTGATATGGAGAATTAAGTTGGTTATGTTTGATTGGACTCAAACCGGGTAATTGCTAAAATAGTCAGTGATAGACAATAAGTGATTTGAATGTTACTTCATATCGGTGAAGTATTAGATGGAGCGGTCATAGGATATCATTGAACAAAATGTCAAGATACTATATGTACAAGCGTGAATCATTATGTTAACTGGAGCAACTAGTTTAATTACCTGGAAGCGGTGTTAACAAACAGAACAGGTAAAAAAGACAGAGTTCTTGAACATGCTATGAATATTTATAGATCGGTGATGGAATTCGATGTGGCAAGAAGATCGGTGATAATTTTCGTAAAGTAGAAAGTTAATTCAGTATTTTGTGGGAATCACTTGACTTCACATTGATAGAGGTGTATGTTTGAGCAGGCGTCTTCAAGAAGTTTCTTTTGGTCAAATGAGGTTTTCGAAATGGCACTACCAAGGTAAAATCGATGAGAAATTCGACGCGGTCAGAGGAAATAGTTTCATGAGTGTCTAGATACATTGTATCTTATCAAAGATGATCTATATCATTCATATCTCAGATCTAGGGTTTGTTGTAAGTCGGTGGAATTAATTCTATAGTAGAACACTTGAAGAAGAACATAGAGAGATAGAGTTGATTGTGAGTTGCAAAAGGATTTGGAAATAGAGAAAGTAAAGGAATCAAGTGTGATCGAGCTGAGGAAGAGTATACGGTATGATGATGTTTTGAAGAGCTTAAAAGGATCTAATCATGCAGAGGTAGTGCAGTTTTTTACATATCATTTTATATGTTGCTTTCTAATCATTGTAACAGTGAAATCCTCTAACAGGGTGGATCCTAATAGATCTTTATTGTAAATCCTCTAGCAAGGTGACACATTAGATTATGTTTTAAAGTCTTCTAACAAGGCTGCTTCTAACAAGGTAAAGATCCTAACAGGTCTTAGGAAAATCCCTTAACTAGGTAACACGTACCTAACAATATTTTTATAAACCTTTAACAGGGTACTTGATCCTAACGAGGCATATTCTAGAAGAGTACAGATTTTGTGGGTATCATCTCAGATTTTGTGGGTATCATCTCACACCGTAGTTTTTCCTAGTTGGGTTTCCACATGATAAATATGGTGTTTAAATTGTGTGGTTAATTACTTATGGATATATGCATTGAAAGTTTAGTTATGTTAGTTGTTGCTATATGTTTTGATGCATAAAAGTTTAAAGTAGTTGAATCAGTGAATTTGTGGTGAATACTGATTCACCCCTCCCCTCTCAGTGATCAAACTTGTATTAACCATTGGTATCAGAGCATTGGTCCCCTGATTGTGAAGGCTTAACAACTTAGGGAAAAGATCTTAAGATGTATAAGAAGGAAGCACCTAAGTTCTCTAAAGAAAAATTCTCTATATGGGTAAGCAGGATAAAGTTGCATATGTCTGGTATTGGAGATAAAGAATTGGATCATCTTACAATGAAGTATGTTCAACCTTCTAGCACCCTAACTCTTGATGAAATAAAAATAAAGTTGGAACATAACTCTGTTATGATAGAAATTGCAAGTGATTTGGGTGATGTTGAATTTGTAGATATTAAAGAAATGGATAATGCCAAAGATATGTGGGATAAGCTAGCAACAGTCCATGGCGATGATGCTCATGTTTAGAAATCCAAAGTAGATAGTATTAGAGGAAAGTATGATGAAATGAGAATGCAGGAAGGAGAAAATATTGGCCAATACAGTAAAAGGCTAAAGGAAGTTGTCTCTACTATCAAATGAGTTGGTGGTCAACTTGATGATGATGATGTGATAAGTAAAATATTGAGAACCCTACTACCATGCTATGATGTTAGAGTCTCTTCTATACAAGAACTGAGATCTATTAGTCCTACAAATGTGACTCTAGATTCTTTGATTGGCAAACTTACTGCTTTTGAGTTAAGTAATTTTGATAACAGTGTGCCTAGAATACAATATGTTTTCAAATCTTCCCTTACCATTGGTTCATCAAAGAGAGGAAAGGAAGTCTAACATTTATGAAGGGAAATATGACTATGATTCTATCTTATATGAGGAAAGAGAACAAGAAGAGTTGGAAGCACTACTAGCTAGAAGATTACCTAGATGAAAAGGAAAGTACCAAGGTAAACTACCCTTAAAATGTTTTTCATGTAATAAAATTAGTAACATTGCATATAGGTGTCCTCACAATGATAGGAAGGATAAGTTTAATAAATTCAGGAACTTCAAGGACAAGAGAAAGAAAGGATGTTACCTAGAAGAAGATGGTGTAACTGATGAAGAATCAGATGGAAGAGATGATGAGGAAGAGATAGTATTTATTGCGGTCTAAGAAGATCCTCCAACTGGTGTAGATGGAGATAGTGAGGAGAAAGCATTGATTTCAAGCATGAATTACAGTGGTGACTGGATAATAAACAGTGGGTGTACACATCACATGACCAGTGACAAGAGCAAATTTATTTCAATGGAAGAATGTGATGGTGGTGCAGTCAGGTTTGGTAATGGTTCACCATGTGTAGTAAGAGGTAAAGGTTCAAAAACACTGAATGATACCACTAATTGTGATGATGTTTATTGGGTTGATGGTTTAAAGTATAACTTGTTAAGTGTTGCTCAGTTGAATAGCAAAGGTTTCAGGTTGGAATCTAGTAATGGTGTGTGCAAGATCTTAGGAACATCTAGAGATATGATTTCTACTGGTAAACAGACTAGAGGTAACCTATTCTGATTAAAATCTACTAATAAATATTGCTTAATTGCTAAATTTGAAGACAGTTGGCTATGGTATAAAATATTTTTTCATGTTAAATTTGATAATCTGATAAAAGTTAGTAAGCATAAATGTGTTAGAGGTTTGCTTACTCTAGCTGAGCCTGAAAATGCTATGTCTAAAGAGTGTTAGTTGGAAAAGCTAACCAAATCTAGCTTTACAAATAAAGTATATTCATCTCAGAACATTCTTGACCTTGTTCATACTAACTTGTGTGGACCGATGAGAACAAAGAGCTACTATAGAGATCAGTAATTTATCTTATTTGTTGATGATTACTCAAGAATGATGTCTTTTATGTTTTTAAAGGATAAATCTAATGCATTCTACATGTTTAAGGTGTATAAGGAAAGAGTTGAAAAAGAAACAAGTAAATCACTCAAGTGTCTTAGATCTGATTGAGGAGGTGAGTTTACTTCACATGAGTTCTCAACATTTTGTGAACAATATGGAATCAAGAGACAAATGTCAGCACCAAGAACACCTCAACAAAATGGAATTGCTGAGAGAAGGAACATATCCATAATTGATTATGCAAGAACACTTTTGATACAAAATGGAGTGGCTTAAACTTTTTGGAGAGAAGCTATAAGTATTTTTGTCTATACTTTGAACCGGGTACAACTTAATAAAGGAAAAAACAAAACACCTTATGAGCTATGGTATGGTCATACTCCTAGTGTCAATTACTTCAAAAAATTTGGAAGCAAATGTTACATAAAGAAGGATGATCTGAATGGTAAATTTGATTCTAAAAGTCATGAAAGAATATTTCTTGGATATTCTACTAGAAGAAAAGCATATAAGTGTTTGATCAAGCATACTAACAAAATGATTGAAAGTGAAAATGTTAGAATTGATGAATTTTCTAAAAATAATGAGGAAGATAGAAAGAAAGAACAGGAAGACTATGACAGGTTTGTTTATGTTCAACCGGTGGAAACAGAGACAGTGCCATAGGGAACTGAAGTGATGAATGAAGGACAACTAGTGAATAATGATGAAGGTAACCAAAGGAAAAAAAACTGGTACTCCCAAGGTATGTGAAACTTAATCATACACAAGATCAGATTATTGGAGATAAAAATGTTGGAATAATGACAAGAAGAAAGGTAAGAGAAATCACTTGTCTGATATCTGAATTATAACCTAAAATTGTTAAAGATGATTTGGACAATGATGATTAGGTTATGGATATGAAAGAGGAATTAGAACAAATAGAAAAGAAAAACACTTGGAATTTAGTACCCAGACCTATTGACAAGAATGCTATAGGTACTAAAAGTATTTTGAGGTATAAGTTGAATGAGAAAGGAGAAGTGATCGGAAACAAGACAAGGCTATTTTGTGAAGGGTATGCACAAGAAGAAGTATTGGACTATGGTGAAACCTTTGCAATTGTTGCAAGACTTGAAGGTGTAAGGATATTGTTAGCATATGTTGTTCATAAAGGATTTAAGGTATATCAAATGGATGTAAAATCTACTTTTATGAATGGTGTGTTAGAAGAAGAAGTATATATTGAACAACTTGAAGGATTTGCAACTAAGAAAGGTAAAGACATGGTATGTAAACTACATAAAGAATTGTATGGATTAAATCAAGATCTAAGAGCATGGTATGAAATGTTTCATGTATATCTTATTAAGATTGGTTTTACAAGAACTGGTGACAATAGCAATGTATATCTAAAATCTGAAAGTGAAGACATAACATTGATTGCTGAAATTTTTGTTGATGACATAATATTTGGTGGAAATGAAGCATTAAGTAGGTCATTTGCAGAAGAAATGAGGAAGGAATTTGAAATGTCTATGATTGGAGAAATCAAATTATTTATTGGGCTTCAAGTACAACAAAAAAAGAAAGGAATATACATAAGTCAATCAAAATATGTGAAGGAGATTCTGAAAACTTTTGGCATGGAAGATTCAAAACCAGTGGGAACACCTATGGTCACAGGCTGTAAATTATCTAAGGAGGATGAATCAAAAGAGGTAAATGAAACTTTGTATATATTCATGATTGGTAAACTACAGTATGGTGTGCATAGTAGACCAGATATTGTACATGTTGTTTGTATTGTTGCAAGGTTTTCATCAAATCCAATGGACTCACATTTGGTTGCAGTAAAGAGAATCTTCATATATCTAAAAGGAACTTAATATTATGGCTTATGGTATGGTAAGGATGGAAATTTTTCTTTGAATGTGTTCACTGATGCAGATTGGACACAAAATGTCGATGATAGGAAGAGCACAAGTAGTGGAGCAGTCTTTCTTGGTGAAAGATTAGTCTCCTGGACTAGTAAGAAACATAATTGTATTTCTCAATCTACTGCAGAGGTAGAGTATGTTACTGCTGCTCTTAATTGTCAGCAAGCAGTATGGATAAAATAGATTCTTGAAGGAATTCATGAAAAGGTTACACAACCTATTGTTATCTATTGTGATAAAACTAGTGCAATAAATATTTTCAAGAATCCAGTGATGCACTTGAAAACAAAATACATTGCAATAAAAAATCATTTCTCTAAGAGAGTAGGTACAAGAGAAGGAGGTAAGACTTGATGATGTGTCTACTAGAACAAGTTACTGATGGATTCACTAAGCCATTATCAAAGGATACCTTTGATTATCTCAGAGGTAAATTAGGGGTTATTCCTCTATCTGAAGTTAATTAGACGATGATGTTGATTGCATACATTCATATATGTTTGTCAGAATATCATATGTATGAATTGATGTAGTGATAGACAAATCCTAGGGGGGGAGTCTTAATTTTGATGCTAAAAGGGTGTAATGAGGACTGAAAATGCAAGATTCAATAAAGTGTACTCAGAGATGACTGAATGGTCTGTCAACTTTGGCATTGTTGTCAAAGGGGGAGAATATGTATGTACTTCCCAAAGAGGGGAGAATATGTATTTTCAACAAGGGAAGAATTTGTATGTAATCTCCAATGATATATGAAAGATGATACGGGGATTATATGAAGATGATGGAACAATATAACTAATTGTGCAGAAAGTAATGGAAGATCAAAGGTAAAGATAGAAGTGGAAACATTTTTGCAAAAGTCATAACAAAGTGAAGATAAGAGTGTTTCCATCAATGTCATAGGGAGAGATTATTAACATAACTAATGCAGTGATGCTAAGTGGTGTATTGATGAAGATTGGTATAGACTTGATGACAGGTGAATCAATTATTTGGTTTTCATTGATGTCAACTACTTGACTTAGTGTTTTCAGTGTGTTACATGATATTGTGTAAGTGATGCATGAGTTGCAGTATATTTCTAAATTTTCTATTCGTATGGAAGGTTATATCATGTGTGATAATGTTAACTTTCCATCATGATTCTTGATATGGATAATTAAGTTGGTTATGTTTGATTGGACTCAAATTGGGTAATTGCTAAAACAGTCAGTGATAGACAGTAAGTGATTTGAATGTTATTCCAGATCGGTAAAGTATTGGATGGAGCGGTCATAGGATATCATTGAAAAAAATGTCAAGATACTATATGTGCGAGTGTGAATCATTATGTTAACCAAAGAAACTAGTATAATTGACTGGAAGTGGTGTTAACAGAATGAACAAGTAAACAAGATAGAGTTCTTAAATAGGCTAAGTATTTGTAGATTGATGATGGAATTCGATGTGGCAAGAGGATCGGTGATGATTTTTTTAAAGTAGAAAGTTAGTTCAGTATTTGTGGGACTCACATGACATCACATTGATCGAGCTATACATTTGAGGAGACTTCTTTAGGAATTTTCTTTTGGTCAAACGAGGTTTTTGAAATGGCTCACTACCAAGGTAAAATCGATGAGCAAGCCGACACGGTCAAAGGAAATTGTTTCATGAGTGTCTAGATACATTGTATCTTACCAAAGATGATCTAGATCATTCATATCTCATATCTAGGGTTTTTTGTAGGTCAGTGGAAGTAATTCTATATACTAGAATAGTTGAAGAATAACATAGAGAGATAGAGTTGATTGTGAATTGTAGAAGGATTTGGAAATGGAGAAAGTAAAGGAATCAAGTGCAATCGAGCTGAGGAAGAGTATACAGTATGATGATGTTTAAAAGAGCTTAAAAGGATTGATTATGCAGAGGTAGTGAAGTTTTTACATATCATTTTATTTGTTGCTTTATAATCATTGTGACGGTGAAATCCCCTAACAGGGTGGATCCTAACATATCTTTATTGTAAACCCTCTAACAAGGTGACACATTAGCTTGTGTTTTAAATTCCTCTAATAAGGTGGCTCCTAACAAGGCAAAGATCCTAATAGGTCTTAGGAAAATCCCTTAACCGGGTTACACCTAACAATTTATTTGTAAACCTTTAACAGGGTAAGCTCCTAACATGGCGTATTCCAGAAGAGTACAAATTTTGTAGGTATCATCTCACACCGTGGTTTTTTCCCTTTTGGGTTTTGACGTGATAAATATGGTGTTTACATTGTGTGGTTGATTACTTGTGGATATATGCATTGAAAGTTTACTTATGTTAGTTGTTGCTATATGTTTTTATGCATACAATTTTAAAGTAGTTGAATCAGTGAATTTGTGGTGATTGTTGATTCACCCCTCCCCTCTCAGTAATCAAACGTGTATTAACAAACTAGTTAAAGCATAAGTAGAAAAATTAAAGCTATCAATTCCACAAATTTCTCATTAAAAAAATCATACTACCTTCTAGCCCAAAGAATCTAAATAGTCACATGGAGACCTACACTAAATATATCTCCCAACTATATTTATTGAAGCACTTTTCTAGAATTAGAAAAAAAATCTAACCCAAGATAATTAAAAAATAGAATAAGAAGGCATTTTTATATGAAAACTTTACTAATAATTTTACTTTGATTGAGTGGGAAAAAAGGGTGGAGTCTCAAGTTTATTTATTTAAACTTATTTCATAGTGATTATGATGATATACATGATCTTATTAATGTTAATCATGATTTACCTACTAGATTTCCAAAACAATTATATCTCACTCCAAGTGACAAACATTGTGACTCATCATTAGAGCATGGGCCTTGTTTGGAAATTGTGATAGCTCTATCTATCATACTTGTTGTTGCTCCTTGTGTGTGTTGTACACCTTCCCTAAATAGTGTAGATCGATATGGGGGCGATATGCTTGACTAACTCCTCTTGTATGGTAGATTCTTCTATGTGTCTGTTTGTCTTGTTATACTTCCCTCATGATGTGCTTCTTGTTATATGTTTTTTTTAGATTTCTTTAAATGACCCTTGTTGGTTCATTGGTGCAAGGTGATAAAGGAATCGTCCTGTTATGATATTCCTCTATTTGTATCTCATTTATTTTCTATGTCATATACATGTTATGTCATGCATGTGATATTGTTCATGAATGTTACTTTGTGTTTTCTAATTAGGGATGAAACAAAATGGTAATTACCATTCTTTTTGGTCTATGCAATGTCGACCCAAAAAGACTCTTCTTTGTATCTCTTATGTGATCTTCTTCCATTGTGCTTGAAGTTCTGCTACATTTGGGGGATGATGCCAATTAATTTTGATATAAATCTTGATATACATGAGTTATCATATGATCATTTTGATATAATTCTTTGCATGACTCATAGTAAGACAAAACCTTATTGGGCTCTCTCTCTCTCTCTCTCTCTCTCTCTCTCTCTCTCTCTCTCTCTCTCTCTCTCTCTCTCTCTCTCNCGCTCTCTCTCTCTCTCTCTCTCTCTCTCTCTCTCTCTCTCTCTCTCTCTCTCTCTCTCTCTCTCTCTCAGTTTTGGATTTTATGAGGACTGAAGTCACTTGGGGGGTTGTTGTCTCCTTAACCTAGATAAAATTTCTCCAATGCATTAATCTACTTTTCTATGAGCATGAGGTTGTCTGATACTCCCGCTAAAGTGGGAGCTAAATTTAATATCCTAAAATGTTAGTACCTATAATTAGATGCTCAGTTAGGCCCCATTTTAGGGTTCTCGATATTTCATGTTTGTTATGATTGATCCAACAACCTATCTCCCCCTATTCTGACATATTTTCCTCCTTCTTGACTACCTATTCAAATTTAACCCTAATTTCTTGGGCATACAACACCTTGGGTGATGTATACTCGGTATAGAATGCCCAGGGTGATCTATACCCTAATATTTGGACCCAAATTCAAATGGGTGGCCCGTTGCAGTGTTTTAGTAGGAAATTAGATCGTGTGTTGGCCTGATCTAATTTTTTACTCCTAAAATATTGTCAGTGGTATATATGTGGCCTATCTCTCCATATTTTGGTAACCATAACAAAGATCAAGATTTCATATGTGCTCTCAATATTTGTAAGAAAATTCAAGACCAAGTCTCAAGCATTCTTAAAGCATCCAAGGCATCTTTGAAGGCAATCTTCTCCATTGTAGAAAGCTTCACTCCCATGATGAGACAAGTAGAGGATTTCTTAACCAAGAAAGAAGATCCTTTGACCATCTACAAGAGTTCTTCCTTTCAAGAAAGTGTTCATCAAGGATAAAAATATTGAATATCTATGAGGAGTATTCACATATCTACACATTTGTGAATGCATCCTTGATTCCTGTCTAAATTCCAAGATTCAACAACTACAATTCAAGAAATATGTAATCATCTTCATAAATATGTATGATCTCAATATATATTTATGAAGGTATATACATGTACCATCATAAATTGTAAGTAGCTAAGTGGTTTACAATTTCACAATTGTTTAACACCTTCCTTACTATGTTTTTCATTATAATTTGCATAATAGGACTTCATAGTTGCACTTAATGAACACCTAAATTTAAATATGGGTCCTATATCCCTTCAATATTTATTAAAATCAAGGTAAGCCCTTATTTCTAAGTGTTCTCCTCTATTTTTCCTCCAATTCAATAATTCATTTTATCTCCTAGGCCCTATGTTACCATTGTGACTTTTATGTTCTGTCCCGACCTTGAAATTCATCGTAAGTTCTAATCCCACATACCCTAATTTCCTAGGACCCGCAGTCCTTATTTGGGCCTAAAATGGGTGGAACAAAATTTTTGAAACATTATGTTCCTAGGTACATAATGTTTCAAAAATTTTGTACCCTAAGTTTTTTGCCCAAATTTAAATTGGGTCCCTGTCTTGGTGATTTAGCAGAGGATTACGATTCACAGTCACCTCTCTCAATTCTATCCCTCAATTAGGTATAAAATCAAGCTTCACACTTAATTTTGGAAAGATGAAATCAATTGCAAGGTTGGAGCTACAAAAGGATTATGATGATGACTAGGTGATCAATGACTAATGATTGGCTTGTACTCTTCCTCTTTGGATTTGGGTATGTTTTCTTCTTATCTTCATATCTACATGCATGTGCTTCATATCTATACTTGTTGCATGATTTCAATCGCACATTGATTACATTTTCATATAGGGTTTACTCTATCACACTAGAGTATAAATTTACATTGCATTTATGTACTTTAGCTAATAGAAATTTAGACATGCTCTAGATTCATTAGCACTAGACGCATTATCTTTGTCATATTGGATATCCCTGGAGGTAGTAATCACCAAAATTGAGGGTTTACCAAGGAAAACCCCTATATAGATGCATCATCTTAAAATGGAATCACTTCTATGTTAAGAGATTTTAGCCCTCCTTAAGGGATTTTTTTGACCTCCATCATATCATCCTCTTGTTTTTGCATCATCTCCTGCTTCTGTGCCTGTTCAGGACCCTAATTGGGCCTCTCCGGGCACCTCCTACCCCACCTAGCATATTTTCCAGGGGTTCTGGCCCCCTAGGTCAGGGTCGACCTTGACCCTGACCTAGGTCAAGGTTAACCTCGACCCTGACCAGGGTCCCCCTTTCAAAACTGGAAACTTGTCAGCTGTCGGGGGTCATCCAAAATTTAGTTTTCCTGCTTCCAGGTCGGCTGTTTCGGGTTTTGAAGCATTGATTCCTAAATTATATTTAATATAGGTCCTTTTCTAAGGGAATGGGTCTAATTTTAATTTAATTATCCTATTTCAACCTCATTACAATATTGTGCCCTAGTTTCATATAAAAAGAAGCCTCTTTCTCTCATTTTCTCTAAGTCTTCCAAGTGCAAAAAGCTCTAATCAAGATTTTGTCAAGAAGCAAGAAGTTCAAACATCCATTGTTCTACATATTTCCAAGCTCTCAAGGTGTTCAAGTCTTCCTCTCAAGCATTAAATTTCTCCATTGAAGATCAATGATTCAAACTTTCAAGCCTTTGAAGGGATTAGGTGCAAACATTCAAGATTCATCATTCAAACCCTAGATGTAGCCATCATGGTGGTGTGATTTTCCTTCAAGATACTTTGTGTATCCTCAAGAATTATTAATCCTCTCTCCAAGGTGGATTTCAAGCATACAATCATGAATTTTTATGGTTTCTAAAGTCCATGCTTTCATACTTACATATTTTCTTACATTTGAATTACAATTACATATCTATTGAATATCATAGTTTCATTGTTAGAATCAATTCTACTACTTGCTAGCATTCTATACTTTATTGATTTCAAGTTTAATTCCTAAATTGGGGTTTGACTAAGGCAAACCCCTCCCCCACAAAAAACAATCCTCTTTTTCTTGTAGGTACAGGTTCAGAATTGCAGATTTGAGACCAGATCTGGATACCCTTTTCGGCTTTCTTTCAGATGGCGCGAATAGATTTTTTGTCAGACTTGTGCAGGTTAGGGTCAACATTATTGGGTCAGGGTTGACATTTGTGGTTCAAGGTCGACCTTTTTCATAAGATGACATCAGAATGAAAAAATATTTCTAGGTTTTGTTTGTCTCTGCGTTCTGGTTTAGGATCAACTGTCAGATTTTCCAAAAACAGTCTATAGACCTCAGAAAATAGCATTCTTTGATCTACAATATTTCAAGGTTAGTATTTTTCTATCATTCATTTCAATTCAAATCCTTGATCATTATAAATCTATCACACATTTACATTCATTTCAAAACACATTTTAAGAGAGAAACCTAGGATCTCCTTTTTTATTCTTATTTCCAATAGATTGATTCATTTCTGCATTGATCCTTTTGGGTTGATCAATTTGGATCCTTCCTTTGTGAATTTAAGAATAAAATGGAATTTCTTATTTATCCCTCCACTCTAAACATTAAATGTAAGGTGATCAGTGATTTGAGTATCAAAACACTCTTATTCCATAAACATCATTTTTCTCTTTTACATTTTGGTGAACCCGTGATAGAAAACTCTTTCTTTTTGGTGTTAGATTTGCACTTCATATTATATCTTGCATGCATATAGAAGTAGGTTTTATTTTATGATCTTGCATTTATATCTCAAAATTCATAAAAATCACAAAATTTCTTTAAAAATACAAAAACATTTACATTTTTCATTGTGTTCAACATGTATGATTTTTGTTTTGAATACTTTGATGAGGCTTTTGTTTCTAAAGAGGATAGATCCCCTAATAAGGTACATGGAAGTGAGGATGAAATTTGTTTGAATAAGATCTCCATTGATCATATTTCTATTTTATCCTCCTCTACAATCTCTTCAATTGACCTTTACCATAGAAGTGAGTTAAGGATAGATGTTACTTCTTCTCCTAATATATGTCTTTTCTATGAGCCTACTCTAGAATATAATTCTTCCCCCTTTAGGGTTCAAGATTTAGGCGTTCCTACAATGTGCTTTATTGATATGGAGGATAATCCTCCTAGTTGGGATGAACCTTTGGATTTGGATGTTGATTACTCTCTTCCTCATGAAGCCATTATGGATGATTCTAATTTTTGGGATGAACCCTTGGATAAAGACATCGATTTATCCCCTTCTTGTGAAGATGCTTTGATACAAGAGGGTGATTTATTAATGGATGACATATTCATACATGATGATGACTTTTTTTCTAAAACACACTCTCCTTATGTCGAAATTTTAGAGAAAGAAGAAAACATTATAGATTCTTTACCTCTAATTGGGATTCCTTCTAATAATGAGTCATTAGCAAAAAATGATACAAATTCCCTTAATGCTCTCCCTCTTAGTAATGATCATGTGGCAAATCAAGCACCTACCTCATCTTCTCCTAGGATGTATTCCTTTATTTTTCCTTCTTGTGAAGCTATTGAGCATACTAATGATGACATAATGACCACTAAAGTTCCATTTACTCCTTTTTATATGGCTTCTTGTTATGGTCTTGGTTATCATTTACTAGTTAAACAAGGATTCCATGGTCAAGGATGTGGTAAGAATAAACATGGAACTCCAACACCCTTATAGAATGGAGGGCATGAGAATTCTTATGGATTGGGATTTAGTCCTCAACAACATAGCAATGTTACCAACATATCAAATAACATTTCAAAACATGAGGACCCTATGAAGGAATTTGAACAAGAGGTTGTTCTGCCTAAGCTCCTTCATGCTAAGATAATTACTAGACCTAAATGCAAAAATAAACGTAGTCTATACTTAAAGATTCTTCCTTTTTGTTTCTATTATATATTTCATGATCACTCTAATGAATATCAATATTCTTTACATTATAAGATTAGGCATCTCATTGATAGTAAAATTATTTATTTAACATGTGGCAATGAGTTATATTTCAATCTTATTTTCTCTAAATGACATTTATGTTCCTATTATGGAACTCCATATTATGTAAACAATGCTAGCCTAATCTTTGGGGGCTTGTTTTCTTGAAAATTATTGTGAGTGATATAATAGGTCCCCTTTCATCCTTGTCCCTACACTTGGGGGGAAAGGATTCCATCTCCTTCTTTTCTGTCTTTCCAGGATCCACTTTTCCCTTGGTTAAGCAGTATTTATCTATTATGTGATATCCAACATACATGAAAATTTTGATTTTCATTAAGGATCTATGTCCTTGATTTTAACCTATTTCATTGTCTTTGGGTTTCCATGGTTGATAAATCTCTCACCTTGGAAACTGAATAATGTGTTATCCCTCACAAGGGTTACTTTTTCACTTCTTGCATGATATCTCTTATCTAAAACAAAATTTCTTGATATAATTTGATATATCCCTTGCTTTCACCCCTGGGGGGCAAGGTATTTTCTTTCTTCCTCTATCTAAGGATTTACTTTCCTTAGCATAGTGGCATGTGTTTATCATATAACATTATTTCCTTATAAAGATTTATGTTTTTGACTATGGATACCCTCTTATATGAGAGGTGATTGTTCTAGGTCATCACCTCTTCTTTATTTTGCAAACTATGCTTTTGATAAACTCTTGCTCTTGCTTTGGGTTAGATTTTGATTCCTTCATCCTAAGATTTTGCTTCCTCTTGATTACAGTGGGCTTGTTGATTGAATCTTTGGTCCCTCTTTTTCTTGAGAAGATGGCATTTTATCCTAAGCACTCCTCTATAGTGAGGGTCTTGTTGATGAGATCTCTTCCTTCTTGAGGATCCTTTTTCCATAAGTGACATATTCATTTCACAATTATCTATGTTCTTGGATGTAAGGGTCAAGGATCTTCACTAAGAATATGGTATACATTGTTGTTAAGCTGGATATCTCCTTACCTTGTGAAGTAGGTATCCTTTGTTCTCTTCCTTATCCTTCCTAATTGGTAGTCATGATAAGGAGAGGGGCATATATAGGGTCTCCCTTGTACTATAGTTTACATTAATTTACATTTTGCATCATGCTAAATCCTTGGAAGGTAACACACATAAGTTTCTAAATCCTTAAGGGACACACATTTTTACTTTTATTTTTGCTAAATCCTTGGAAGGTAATGCACATAAGTTGCTAAATCCTAAAGAGATGCACATTTTTACTTTTATTTTTGCTAAATCCTCGGAAGGTAACACACATAAGTTGCTAAATCTTGAAGAGATACACACCCTTTTATTTTACAATATGCTAAATCCTTCAAAGGTAATGCACATAAGTTGCTAAATCCTGAATGGACATGCATTTTATATTCCATAGTGATACAAGAATGTGGATCTATGGATATTTTAAAAGCCGTCAGAAGATGCATTTACAATTACAAGCACAGTTTATGGGTGAACATGTTGGGATCTCCCTCCTTGGTGATTCATAGTAAGGTGGTCATCTTACTAGGTGAGGTAATCACTTTCCCTTCTCTCTTTTTCTCTTTCATGCTAGTAGGATTAGATCATGAAGCTATGTTATCTATAGTATTGTTCTTGTCTTGCTTATGTAATCATGTATGTTTTCTATGATTGATTGCTCTTTATTTTTCATATCTTTATGTATGTATGTTGAGTTATAATCCTTGGTCTAGGGGCTCATTTCCTTTACTTAGTGATGTTCTACCTCGTGGCGATCCACCAGAGTCTTTCTTCTAACTATACCGTGAGCACATTCAATTTCTGTACTCCCGCTAAAGTGGGGGCTTAATGTATCATCTTAAAATGGAAGCACTTCCATGTTAAGAGAATTTAGCCCTCCTTAGGGGATTTTTTTTACCTCCATCATATCATCCTCCTATTTCTGCATCATCTCCTGCTTATCTACCTGTTCGGGACCCTGATTGGGCCTCTCTGGGCACCTCCTACCCCACCTGGCATATTTTCCAGGGGTTATGGCCCCCTGGGTCAAGGTCAACCTCGACCTTGACCTAGGTCAGGGTTGACCTCAACCCTGA
>MU227637.1:1712277-1735155 GCA_018584345.1 Thuja plicata | reverse complement strand
TATGGCCCCCTGGGTCAAGGTCAACCTCGACCTTGACCTAGGTCAGGGTTGACCTCAACCCTGACCTAGGTCAAGGTTGACCTCAACCCTGACCTAGGTCAGGGTTGACCTTGACCCTGACCAGGGTCCCCCTTTCAAAACTGGAAACTTGTCGGCTACCGGGGGTCATCCAAAATTCAGTTTTCCCGCTTCCGAGTCGGTTGTTTCGGGTTTCAAAGCGTTTATTCCTAAATTATATTTAATATAGGTCCTTTTCTAAGGGCATGGGTCTAATTGGAATTTAATTATCCTATGTCAGCCTCCTTAGAAGATTGTGCCCTATTTTCATATAAAAAGAAGCCTCTTTCTCTCATTTTCTCTAAGTCTTCCAAGTGCAAAAAGCTCTAATCAAGATTTTGTCAAGAAGCAAGAAGTTAAAACATCCATTGTTCTACATATTTCCAAGCTATCAAGGTGTTAAATTCTTCCTCTCAAGCATTCAAGTTCTCCATTGAAGATCAAGGATTCAAACTTTCAAGCCTTTGAAGGGATTAGGTGCAAACATTCAAGATTCATCATTCAAACCCTAGATCTAGCCATCATGGTGGTGTGAGTTTCCTTCAAGATCCTTTATGCATCCTCAAGAATTATTCATCCTCTCTCCAAGGTGGATTTCAAGCATACAATCATGGAGTTTTATGGTTTCTAAAGTCTATGCTTTCATACTTACATATTTGCTTACATTTGAATTACAATTACATATCTATTGAATATCATAGTTTCATTGTTAGATTCAATTCTACTACTTGCTAGCATTCTATAATTTATTGATTTCAAGGTTAATTCCTCAATCAAGGTTTGACTAAGGCAAACCCATCCCCCACAAAAAACAATCCTCTTTTTCTTGTAGGTACAGGTTCAGATTTGCAGATTTGAGACTAGATCTGGATACCCTTTTCGGCTTTCTTTCAGACGGCGCAAACAGATTTTATGTCGGACCTGTGTAGGTTAGGGTCGACATTATTGGGTTAGGGTTGACATTTGTGGGTCAAGGTCAACCTTTTTCATAAGATGACATTGGAATGAAAAAATATTTCTGGGTTTTGTTCGTCTCTACGTTCTGGTTCGGGATCAACTATCAGATTTTCCAAAAATAGTCTACAGACCTCAAAAAATAGCATTCTTTGATCTACAATATTTCAAGGTTAGTACTTTTCTATCATTTATTTCAATTCAAATCCTCAATCATTATAAATCTATCACACATTTACATTCATTTCAAAACACATTTTAAGAGGGAAAACTAGGATCTCCTTTTTTTATTCTTATTTCCAATAGATTGATTCATTTATGCATTGATCCTTTTGGGTTGATCAATTTGGATCCTTTCTTTGTGAATTTGAGAATAAAATGGAATGTCTTATTTATCCCTCCACTCTAAACATTAAATGTAAGGTGATAAGTGATTTGAGTATCAAAACACTCTTATTCCATAAACATCATTTTGCTTCTTTACAATAGCCACCCACACACACATTTCTCAGATTTGTAGGTGTAGAAGAACCCAAAATCAACAGTCAAAACTTTTATGCCATCTTCACATTGAGACAAATACTCTACAACCTATCCTAATAGAAAACCTTGAGTACTAAACATTTCAAACATTCTTTTCCCTACAAAAATTAGTCAAATTTCAAGTGTTGGCAAATACTACGCTCAGGATCTCATATTATCAGTTATAGCTTTTTCAAGATTCTGATAGTCATAAATTTAGATATGAGCCTTCATTTCTCCTATTTTGATTATATGTGCACTCAAATTTATTTTCATCTCCTTCCACATATAATTTTAGGTTAATTAGATCACCTCTTATCTTGATTAGTCAATTCTCATATTAGTCTTATTCATCCCCTTCTCTATTCTAAGTAGCGAAACAATATAAATCTCGAAAGAAAAAATATTGCATTAGAATCCCTCTTAATAGGTGGTACTAATTTGATTTGTCTTGAGGTAGTTTTGTATTCCAATGTATGTTTTGAATTGGGGAAACGAGGATTTAAGGTGATCCCATTTTCATGCTACACATTTTGGTGAGCCCGAATCTTTCATGCATCGTAACTTTTGTTTTGGTTAATTAGATCTTGCATGTGTATTTTTAATTATAAAAAGAATAAAAACATTGAGCTTTTCCTTTCCTCACTTTACATTTCATTCCATTTGCATGTTTATTTTATAAAAAAAAATTGTATTGCATTTCACTTTTCTTTGTTTGTTTAGTCATAGTTTTGTTTTATAATGTTTGATTTCTTTATGCAAGATTTTTGATTCTTTGCTAAGCTAATTAGTAACGATGACTTTGTTATATTATATTAATCTCTTGATAAATTCATCCCTATTTAGTATTCCTCTACAACTCCTAGACCACCCCATTGCCAAAAATTGCTTAGCTTGCTTCATGTGAATGACTCTATTAACAATGTTGAAAAATCAAAGATAGTTCTTCACCTCACTCACAATAAACCCCAACCAAAAAACAAACCTGTGATTGTAGTTAAAGGTTGAAATGAACAAACTTCCTTCTAAACTCCTAATAAATCAATCATAACTATGAAAGGGAAATCAAAAAGTCCTTTGGATTTTATTAAGAATTATCAAGCAGTTCCCCATACTTATCATACGAAGAAAAATTGTCAACCTACCAACCCAATTGTGTCTAACCATCTTCCAACTTCTAAACCCATTCTTCCTCTAGCACCTCATCTTCCTCCAAACCTTGGAAATGAGTATGATTTGGTAGAACAATTACGTGCTACTCCTGCTAAGATATCCTTTTGGGAACTTCTTTAAACTATGACTACTTATCATGGTGTGTTGAAACAAGCATTAACAAACCTATCTGTTCCATTTCCTATGCAAAAAAATATAACTTCTTTATTGGAATGTATGCACATAACTGATACTAAAGCTTATATTGTTTTTACTCAAGATGAGTTACCTCCTAAGGAGATTCAAGATCAACATGATTCTCTTATGGTTGTTATCCTTATAAGTGGTAACCTTATTCGCAGGACATTAATTGATAATGGTTCGGGACCTAATGTTTGCAATATTGCCTTATTACACAAGATAAAAGAAAATATTTCTACAATAAAACCTGATTCTATCCCTATATGTGGCTTTGATAATGTTGCAAAATAAAACTTTGTGTATTATCACTTTACCTATTAAGTGGGTCTGATTATTTTGTCTACTCATATTCATGTTATGCCTCGTTCTCTTAATTACAATCTCCTCTAGGGTAGACCATGGTTACACACCATGCACATTGTTCCTTCAACACTTCATGACAAACTGAAGTTCATTTATAAAAAAACTATGTACACTCTCCTTTCTAATGATAATTTTCAAAATTATTTGTGTACTAAATCTGATGATAAAATTGTTTCTACTCCGGTTCAACAAGAGATGCCTTCGTCTCCTCAAAACAATTCTTCTCCTACTAGTGTCCTTTTGGATGATGTATGGGGATCCTTGGATTTTACACCCTCTTTTATAGGAGATTATAAGCTTCCATCAATGGAATCTAAACCTAAGAAGACTTCTTCTCTTCCCAATCAACTTAGTAACAACTTTATTGTTTCTTCAAATTATAACGAGTCTCTTGAAACTCTTGCAAAACTTGATTGTTATGACATAGTGACTTATGAAGCCTCTTTATCTAATTCTAATATGACTTCTCGTTATGGTAATGGTTATCATCTTTTAGCTAAACATGGGTTTAGTGGTAATGGATGCAGAATACATTAACAAGGCATTCAAGTCCCATTGGGAAGTGATAGAAATGAATATTTTGTTGGCCTAGGATATAATCCTTTCAAGCATCCTAAGAAACCTCACAAAAATTCTCTCAATGTTAATCTATCTCTTTTGAAAATATCTCTCATTAATCCGTGTCTCATTGATGATGATATTACATCTGTGATACCTTATCTTGACATTTTTAGTACTGATGACTCCTTGGCTGAATTCTTAGGAACTTATGACAATCTTCCTCATTACCATCATAACTGTGGTTTTCCTTATTGTACATGTGGAAGCATACTTTGGGAAAGATATTGATCCTGAAAAGATACATGAGTTTCCTTTGTGTATGGATATCCCTCAAAAAAGTAACTTCTTGATTATCAATATCATTGATATACAAATAGATCCCTACAATTCATAAAAAGTGATCAATATTGGAAAATGTTGGATGAGCATGAACAACAAGAGCGTACTTCTCTTCTTCATGAGTTTCCATGTATATTTTCTTGGACATAATTTGACATGCCTATAATTTATTCTAAGATTGTGACTCACAACATTGTCCTTCTTCCTAATACAAAATTGGTGAAGCAAAAAATTCAAAAAATAAATCCTAAAATTGCTTACTTGTGAAAGCTGAAATTGAAAAACTTTGCAACATTGATTTTATTTGTCCTATTGATTATTATCCTTGGATTTCAAACATTATAGTTGCATCTATAGGTGAGAATAAGATTAAAATGTGTATTGACTTTCATGATCTCAATAAGGCTTCTTTGGAAGATGATTTTCCTCTTCCAAACATAGACATGATAGTGGATTCTACAACTGGACATGCTTTATTATCCTTTATGGATGGTTTTTTTTTGTTATAATCAAATATCCGTTCCTCCTCAAGATCAATACAAGACCACTTTAATAACACCCTATGGAACCTTTTGTTGGGTTTTTATGCCTTGCGGATTGAAAATGTTGGTGCTACTTATCAACATGTTGTGACACTTATCTTTCACAATTATATCCACAAGATTCTAGAAGACTATGTTGCTGACATTTTAGCCAGTCTATTTCTCACATAGGCCATGTTCATGTTCTTAGAAAAATCTTTGAATGTATTCATAAGTATAACATGCCTTTGAATCCCCAAAAATGTGCTTTTGGTGTGGACAGAGAAAAAATTATTGGATTCATAATTTCAAACAGGGGAATTGAAGTACATATAGATAAGATTGATGTTATTGTCAATATTATACCTCCCCATAATATATCACAATTGTGTAGTGTACAAGAAAAAATTAAATATATTTGTAGGTTTGTGTCACACCTTGTGGATGGAACAATTCCTTTCACTTAATTTTATAAAAAGGATAACACTTTTTCATGGAATGAAGACTGTCAGAAAGCTTGTGAGGAATTTAAACAATATCTTGTTAATCCTCCTATTTTCCAACCATCTATACATAATCAACCTTTCCTTCAATACACTTCTTCCACTCATTCTCTTGCAGATGTCTTAGCTCAACATGATCAAAATAGAAAAGAGCAACCTGTGAGTTACATAAGTTGTACTTTGCTTGACTATGAAATTTGATACACCCTGATAGAAAAATAATGCCTTGCTTTGGTCTTTTCTACTCATAGGTTAATACATTATCTCCTTAATCTCATGTTCTCATAAAGCTTGATCCTTTAAAGCATCTTTTATCTAAGAATTCTCTTTGAGGATGCCTTGCAAAATGGGTGATGATGCTAAGTAAATTTGATCTTAAATTTGTTTTCCAAAAAGTGATCAAAGGATAATCTTTGACTAATCATTTGGATAAAGCTCCTTCACCTGATACTACTTCTAATTCAACTTCTTTTCCTGATGAATTTGTCCTCCCGATAGATATTGATCATACATGAGATTTATACTTTAATGGATCTAGATGTCTAACTAGCTCTGGTGATGGTGTCATATTGCTACCTCCTTCAGGGAATCCAATTCCTCTATCCTATCATCTTAATTTCCTTTGCACTAATAACAGTGTGGAATATGAAGCCCTTATCATTGGACTCAATGCGACTTTATCCCTTAATGTGAAACATATTTGTATCTATGGAGATTCACAATTGGTTGTGAAACAAATTAATGATACTTATCAAACTAAGCATTATAAATTATCTCAATATCATGACCTTTCCTTATCTGAGCTAAAAAAAAAATGTTCTTATTCTATTATCTCTCTACCTCATAAAGATGATAGACATGCAGATGTGATGGCAAGTGTTGCTTCTCTTATTTCATTCGATGATCATGCTAAGAAATATCAATTTACTATACATAACCTTATGGACCATGTTATTTTGAAAGCCCTATTCACATTACTTGTTTCTTAGTCTTGATTTAGATGAGTGGTGATAGGCCATTTTAATGGCATACTTTAGATACCTTAGAAGAACTTTTGCTAGGTATTTTCCCATGTTTTATTTTATTACTCCAAGACTTTATGCTCTAAAACTGTTAATATGTGGTAGTCAACCATTGGACCTATGCCATGGACATATGCTACTTAATATGCTTTATCTAGATGAATATGCTTTATTTATTGCTATGAAATTATGATCATGTTTTATGAATGAATTGATTGTTTGAGCAATAGATAATGCATATGTACTTTGAATGATTATTTTCCATGAATGTTTTTATCCTAATAGTTTTAATGCAGTGCATCAAAGTAGAAACCATCATCTTGTTCAGGTGAGCACATCTATGTGTTGGACGCTTGACTCGGTCCTGCAGTAGACGCTCACGGATGAAACATCAGCATAGCGGCGGTGGAAGGTTTCTGGTTAATCCAGGTGGAGATAGTTGAGAAAAGACTTGGAAAACAAAATAATTTCCCTGATGAAATATAGGAGAGAGCAGGAAGTTAGATCTATTGTCTAAGCAATTCTTTCCTCTTTTCTGGACTGATTCCATTTCCTATTTTCTAGCTTTCCTTTATGTTAGTTGTTTGTAATAAAAGCTTTGCCTTTTCTTAGGGCATGTGGAGTTTAGCAGTTAGATTTTTTTCCTTTAAATAAAGCCTCGCTCCTGCATGAGAAGGAGGGCAGTAGTAATATTATGATAGTTGTAAGATAGTTCAATTTTGTTATTTTACTCTTGATGAGAATCTTTGTACTATGTTATATATTTTAATGAGCAAATGAAGTTTTGAGATTAGTTCTGTGTTATTGAGTATTTTGGATACTCACCCAAGGGGGCCCACTTGGTGAGGAATCCATATTTAGATTCATTCTAGTTTAGCTCACTTTCCTGCATTTCCATTATTTCAATTCCCATGCTGAATAGTTCCTATAGCCAAAGCCACAGGACAACTACCACTTCCTGTGGCCAAGCGGCAGAGTAACTAAGGCATTATAGTTATTTTGTGCACTCTTCCATCCTGCTAGCAGCATTCATTTCCATCATTTAATTTCAAGTGTTTACTTTCAGAATAAATATTTTATCTTTCCTTTGAGTATTCATTTCATGCAACAATATTATAGTTTCCCTTTGAAATCATTTATTTCCTGCAACCATAGAATAGTTTCTTTCCAGTATTTATTTCCTATAGCAACTATAGAATGATTGGTTGAGAAAGTGCCTGGTGCATATATTTTTCTGGCCTATTTCAAGTAACATGTCCCTAGGTTTGACATATTAAATGAGTTTCTTATAAAGTGGATGAAGTGCTTAGTTGGATGTCCAATCCCTGAGTTAAAGGATTATGCCTAGTTTTTGAGCCTTTATAACAAGCGATCATTTTTGGCACCATTTTCAGGGATGGTGTCGAGCTTGGTTCTTATTCAACCATTCCTAGGATTTTTTTCATGATTTCATTCTCTAATTTAAGTAGATTAAGCCTTATCTTGACAAAGAAAACCGTTATTCACATAATTCCATACTATCTGCATGCATAATAGACGAAGAGACGCCTGAGGAAGGTACTTGCCAAATCCATCCAGTAACCTATTTGAAGAGGAAATCCAGTTCATTGATACTATTGTTGAGCTTCCTGAAGCCCCTTCATCAGCCTCATCTTCTGAGGGTGACTTTTGTGGGTTCTTCCAGGAACAACCAGAAGCCAATCTATTTGCTGAAGCCTTTGTCAATCTAGAACTCCAGAATCCTTGAGAAGAAAATACTTGGTAGTTAGTCATCTACCAACCTCAGAACCCATCTCAAAATCCACCTCAGCAACAACAAAGGATGGCCAATCCTACTACATTTCCTTTCCCCATCTCCGATCAACGAGATAATAACAACCTCAAAAATATTCCCTCTTCTTCTTTTCCAAAATTTTACGGCCATGTCATAGAGGACCCGGATGCCTTTCTCTTTGAGTTTGATATCCTTTATAGGAGCTATGACTACACCACTGATTCCCATAGGCTTAAACTCTTTCCTACAATACTTAAAGAGTCTACATTGTGATGGTTTATGGGCTTAGGATAGGATGTTGTCCATAATTTGGATGAAATGAAGGATGCTTTCTTGCTGAAATATTATTGAGGGAATGATATGTGAGGGGATGACATCTTTAAGATGTCACAAAAGGAGGATGAGAGTCTTGAGGATTATGTCTCAAGGTTCATGTTCAGTTTGCAGAAGAATACTCAACATGATCTCAATGAATAATCTTAGAAGTTACTCTTTTTGTGAGGCATTCATGACGGATGCACAGAGGCACTAGACCTAATGATCAGAGGAGATATCACCCAAGCATCATGGAATGATATCTGAAAGATCTTCCTTAAGTACTCAAGAGCTTTTGTTAAGAAAGGAAGAGGATATAGGTCCACCCTAGGGAAGTCCAATGGTGTTGGTGCTTCACAGATAGAGATAACCAATCTCTTGTCCGATTTTAAGTAAGATATCATTAATAACATGGCCACCCAACTAGACACCATGCAGGCTAAAAAGAAACATGAGGAAGCAGATGTCATGCTAGCATAATTTTGTCCACATTGTAGACAGAAGAAGAGAGACTGTAGATGCAAACTAGTTGCTAACATAGAGACTACACAAATGTCGACTGATTATAAACTAGTTGAACCAGAGGATGAGCAGTTGTTCTTTGTCTCTCAATGATGACCATGGGTATAGAGACAAGGTATGCCTCAGGACCCTCTTTCATTTAGTGGTCCTTTTTATAATAATCAATGGCAACCCCCCATGAATTACCAAAATCCTCCCTGGAATAATTCCTAGAATCAGTGGTAGAATTACCCCAATCAATAGTGACCAAGCCCTCAAGGAGGTTGGCAACAACCTCAAGGGGCATGGCAGCCACCACAAGGTAATTGGAAGCAAAACCCACAGTGGCAAGGCGGCCAGCAATGGCCAAATCAACCACAAGGATTTTTGCCACCACCTATGTAGACTCCACAACAGTAAGCTCTTATGCCACCTCCTGCAGCTACTAACCCACCTCCTAAGCCTAATCAGTTACCCATACAGCCACAGCCAAACCCCAACAATTGACCTCCTCTACCTCAGCAAAATGTGTATGCTACAAACTATTCACAGTATCCCATGCAATACCCTGCGTATGCAATCAACCTCGATGATATTCACTTGCGGTCTGGTACCACTCTGCCTACGCCTGAGCCTCCTGTAATTACTAAAATGCCTTCTAAGGATCCTAATCAACCTAACAATCCATCTAATCCAGTAGCCCTTGCATCACTAGCTAAGTCCAATCAGCCTACCAGTCCTCCTTTCCCGGAAAGATTGCAGCATAGTAATCAGAAAACCACTGATGAAGCAGCTTTCAATATCCTTGACCAACTAAAGAATGTCAGTATCCAAATTCCCCTTTTCTAGGCAATCAAAGATGTTCCCACATATGGAAAATCCATCAATGAAGCTTTCTTTAAAAATCCTAGCCACAAGAAGAAGGATCCCCACCATGTCCTGGGAAAACTGGCAGACATCATGCTAGGGAAGCTTACCATCCCAAAATATTTCAACCCTGGCAGCCCTGTTGTCGAGGTCATTATTAATGGGACTTCTATAAAAATTGCCTTGATTGATCTTAGAACCACCATTAATGTCATGAACAAGGATATTATGCAACACCTTGGTATCACCAACCTCTGCAATACACTTATTGTCTTGCAGCTCGCAGACAGTTTAACTGTAAAGCTTGATGGAGTGGTGGACGACATTGTGGTTAACCTCAAGTCTTGGTCCTACCCTATAGATTTCATGATCCTCTCACCAAAATCTACCCTAGGAGGCTATCTAATTATTCTAGGATGTCCTTGGTTGGCTACCATTGATGCCTATATCGCTTGTCGGTCAGGAGACATGACCATTTTTGATGGTCAGCACACCAAAACTTTGGCCTTGTATCCTCTTGCTCAACCTCAGATGGAATTAGGCTCTCCCATATGGCCAGATGTAGGCGAGGAAGAAGAATTTATTAATTCAGTCTCCCAATTAATTATGTTAACAAGGGATCCCTTCCTACAACTTCGAGAGGATGATAAATTAATCATCAGCATCGTGCATAACTAGTATGGATCGAACTTGGACCCTTTGGATAGTTCCTTCCAAAAATACTCCCTGCAGCTGTTGTACTCTGATTACCAAATATCTTCCCATGTATCCAAACAGCTCTTTCACCAAATTCTTCCCTATGAGATCCAATTACCCTCATTGACTGATGCATCTATGGTCAAGCTCACTAAGCAACTGGAAGTTTCCCCTGAACACTGCTTGAACATTAATAGAAAACTTATTCCTCAGCAGCAAACATCATTGACCAAGTTACTTAAGAACCATGCTACATCTTTTTCCTGGGATTACGCTAATATCAAAGGTCTGGACCCAAAGTTATTCACTCATAGGATTTTCCTAAAAGAGGATAAACCCCTAGTAAGGCAATTTCAAAGACGTGTCAACCCTTCTCTCCGTGAGATAGTCAAAGTCGAACTCCAAAAACTCCTTAAAGTCGGCTTCATATATCCTAATCAGACAGCCAGTGGGTTTCCCCACTAGTCATAGTTCCTAAGAAATGTGGCAAGTGGAGAGTGTGTGTGGATTATAGAGAGCTTAACAATACCACTAACTCTCTAGCAGGAAATAAATACTTTTCTTTCTTGGATGGGTATAGTGGATACAATCAAATCTGGATTCTTCCTAAGGATCAGGAAGAGACCACATTCACCTACCCACGAGGGACTTTTGCTTATTCAGTTTTACCATTTGGCCTCTGCAACACTCTTGCTACTTTTTAGCGGGCGGTTATCATCATTTTTGCTGACATTTCCCATGACTGTATGGAGATCTACATGGATGAATTTACAACTTATGGTGAAACTTATGAGGAAGCATTGGCAAATCTAGAAAAAGTCCTCACCAGGTGCAAAGAACACAACATGTCTTTGAACAGTGAGAAGTGTTTTATGATGATGCGAGAAGGAGTAGATCTTGGTCACTACATTTATGTTCTTGGCATTCAGGTAGACCCAGCCAAAATTGAAATCATTGTGAATCTTCCTACTCCAGCCAAACAAAAAGATGTTAGAAGTTTTCTTGGTCATGTTGGGTATTACAGAAGATTCATAAAGGACTTCAGCAAGATGGCCAGCCCTATGTATTCACTACTCACTAAAGATGTTGACTTTATTTGGACATCATACTATGATGAAGCTTTCCTATAGCTAAAGTTTGTACTCACTCAGGCACCTATTTTGCGAGGTCCTAATTGGACACTCACATTCCACATACATACAGATTCCTTTGATCATGTCGTTGGAGAAGTTCTTGGACAGAAGGAAGGTACTCTAGAACATGCTATTTATTTTATTAGCAAACATCTGCAAGGAGCTGAGTTTAACTACATAGTTACCGAAAAGGAGCTATTAGTTGTCATCTATGCTCTGAACAAATTCCACCACTATGTCACTAGTTATCAAATCTTTGTGCATACGGAACATGTAGCTATTAAGTACTTAGCTAACAAACCTGTCATAATAGGGAGGTTGGCTAGATGGTTGTTGTTTCTATAGGATTTTGATATTACCATCATAGATAAGCCAGGCAGATCAAACGTGGTGGTTGATTTTCTCTCATGCTTGCAGAATGTTGATGAACCTATGACAATTGATGACAATTTCCCTAATGACCACTTATTCTCCATTGCAGAAAAAGCACTGTAGTATCCTGATATTGCTAACTATCTGGTTTCCCAAAAGGTACCTCTGCACTTCTCTCCAAAGGAAAAGTGGTTAATAATAGAGAAAACTTTCAAATTTTCATGGATTGTTGATTGTTTGTTTTATATTGGCCTCGACCAAGTATTGAGAAGATGTATTCGAGAAGACAAAACTTATAACATCCTCCAGGCTTGTCATGATGAGCCTTGTGGAGGACATTTTGCTGCCAAAAGGACAACCATGAAGGTACTTAACACTGGTTACTACTGGCCATCCCTCTACAAGGATTCATCCAATTACACCAGGAAGTGTGATTGATGCCAGAGGATGGGGCGGCCTACTAAATCTAATGAAATGCCACTCTTTCCTCAGGTCATAGTGACTCCATTTGATAAATGGGGAATCAATTTTTTCGGTCCTATCACTATTGCATCTAATGATAATTTGTACATACTTGTATGTACTAATTATGTAACCAAGTGGGTGTAGGTTAGAGCCATGAAGCATGCCAGGGATAAAAAAAAGTTGCACAGTTTCTGTATGAGGAGATATTCACGCGCTATGGTGTACCCTGTGAGTTAGTCACTGGTCAAGGAGCTCAATTTACCTCTACGTTGATTACTACTCTGATGAACGAGTATAATATTCACCACCAAAAATCAAGCCCCTATCATCCATAGGTGAATGGTAAGGCAGAAATCACCAATAGGGAGATAGAAGCTATCCTCACGAAGATAGTTCAGTTGCACAAGAAATATTGGAGCAGTCACCTCCAAGAAGAAGTCTGGGCCTACCGAACTACATGGAAAACCACAATAGAGTTTACCCCTTTTGAGTTGGTATATGGAAAAATAGTTGTGATGTCGATTGAGTTCAAACATAAGACATTACGAATGACATTGTAGCTAAACATTGATCTTACTGAGGCATAATGCAATAGGATCCTACAGCTTAATCAACTAGATGAGATAAGGAAAGTGGCCCTGAAACACACAAAATTGGTTCAGACACAGCGGAAAAAGTGGCATGATTCTCATATCCTTTCCAAATAGTTTGCTCCTAGCGAATGGGCTCTTTTATATGACTCCAGATTCCAAGAAACCCAAGGTAAGCTTACAACACGTTGGCTTGGCCCTTATGAGATTATTCATGTTTATGCTAATGGAGCAATTCAACTATCCACCATCGACCCTATACATTTCAAGTTACTGGTGAATGGTCATAAGCTTCGCCTATACCATAAACCACAGACAAAGGCCCATTTCCTGCGGCAGTTTGAGATTTCTCCTACCACAGCAGAACCTCCTGTAGCTGCAGAACCTCCTGCAGCCGACGAACCTCCTCCTCCTGCTGAAGACTTTCCTACATCAGAAGGACCTCCTACAGCCGAAGGACCTCTTGCAGCTGAAGAACCTCCTCCAGCTGACGACTTTCCTACATCTAAAGGATCTCTTCCTACTGAGGGCATTCTTGTAGCCAAATGGAGTAATTATTTGCTCTGGTCGTCTCTTTGAAAATTTTCCACATACAATCATAATAAAAATTTTGTTTCCCACGAAAATCTCTTGTCCATAATAAAAATGTCATCCCATCTACTTTTTCATCATCTTTTTCTACCATCAACGAATTCACATTACCTCATTATTACACCAGCTCAAATTTTTGCTCTGACTACGTCATCAAATCTTTCCGGATTTGGGCATTTAAAGGTATGATATTCCAAGGTACTCATTACTTTATTGTTCAAAAAAAAAAATTTCTTCATTTAATATGATTATGACACATTGTAATTAATATAGCGATTCATCCATGATTTTGCCCTACTTTGCCATGCAAGTGAGGACACTTGTCACCTTTTTCATAGGGGGTAGTAAATAGGTATTTTGTGTAATAAATGAAATATCCCATCAGCTCAAATGTTTCATCATTTCCAAATCAGCTGTAGTAATTTCCATCCTTTGTCATTACTATTTTTTATACTAGAATTGTACTGAGCCCTCATATCAAAAATAATGATTTGACAACCCCTGTGTGTAACCTGTCGAAACCAGCCCTGTCTTTTTAACTCAAAATTTTAGCTTAGATTCACAACTCTATTTCAAAAAAATTATGTTGTGTCTTGTCTACCCGGAAACCTAGAAATTTTTAATTCAATTCTGGGCACAATAGAGACATTTCAACAAAAAGAATAGATAGTATCAGTGGAGTAAGAGGGTTTTTCTGAGTTTTTTAGACATTGTTGGAAATTTCAAATAGCATAATGGGTGGTTCTCCTATACGGCATGAACCAGCAAACCACTTCACCTTGTTACAAGACCAAGAAAGTGTTCAAGTTTTTAATAGAGTAGGGTAGCTCGCCTATTTTGTTAGGTTAAATGGGTATGATGAAGCCACGACACTGGAATTCTTGAGAATGTACAACAATGGAGTTGCATATGTTAAAGGGTTGTGAATTGAAGCTTCTGAAGCATGAATTTCTGAAGTCTCTAGACTTCCTTCTATAGGTGAAACATTTCCACATGGGCACGATGCACACGCAGCTAGAGAAGAATTTTCTTTGCCAGTAGATGCCCCAATAGATTACAACAAATAGGGTGTAAAGTAGACATCTCTTCCAGGAGAATATCCTCAGTTGGTCATTCATGTTATCAAGTACATTACCTGTGAGGGCCATTTTTCCTTCTTGCATGTAGTACACTTTAAATTGTTGAGCCATTTATGGCATAATCGTTTAGTAAATGTTCCCAATTTTCTTTACGCCCTTTTGAATTTAACTGCTGAAGAGGTACATAAGGGGTGGTAGAACGCAGTGACCCACCATGGTTTAATTAAACTGCTGGTGGAAAGGTCACTGAGGGATGTCTCTCCCATGTCTTGGGACAGATTTATTATAGCACCTCATGTTCAATTGCATGGAGAGGGGCCACGGCCCAAAATTCAAGAAGAACAAGGAAATAACCCTGATGAGGAAGAAGAATTTGTTGAACAAGATGAACCTTTGAGGAATTCTTCTCCTTCAAGAGTTAATGTGGAGAACGTGCCCTCCAGCCATCCAAACCCTACCTCAGGGAGCAGAGAAACTGAGGTTCCCGCAATTTATCAGCAAAAAGATAAAAAAGGGTAAGGGCAAGGCCAAAATGGTAGAATATATGAGTTGGGATGTTCTTATTTATACTATTTCTCTTGCATCCACACCTACCAAGAAAAGAAAACTCTCATAGAAGTGACCTGCAGCCTGTACTGATACCCCATTGCACAGAAGTGTTTGTTTGAACACTACACACTCAGATAGCAAGGACTCCCCTGTTACGATTGACGCTTCTCATGTCTCCTCTGAGGAGCTCTTACAAGAATAGCCGCAAATAGGCAGTCTGATTACAGATTGCCAGGGTATGAGGGAAAAGGATCCTACAGCTGCTAAGGTGATTACAGAAGCAAAGTGTGTAATACCAGAAGTAGCAGAGCCTAACAGAACCGGAAGATATCTTCTTCTCTACAGGAAGGCAATCACGGGGAAAAGCCCCTTGTTCCAGATAATGTGCCAGTTTGTACAAAGAAAGAGGAAGGCCCACAAGCAGCTAGGCCAGTCCCACATCAGAAACCAGAGGAGGTAATTGTTCATGCTCTCTCGGTTGACTTTTTCAATGCAATGCAATTTCAAAAGTCGATGTGTGAATCAGAAAAGACAAAATTAAGAAGGGAGCTTGAAAGGAAACAACAAGAAATTGAATTCCTATAGAATAAGATAAATAACATTACAGATATAATTCCAGAATTAATAGAATGCAGACCACCACCACGGGTTTATACCCTATGCCTCAAGGAGCAATTTTTTCTATTTAAATTAATGAGAGTCCTTCGGGATCTTAACTCAGGCATAGAAACCCCAAAGGAATTTGTGGCTACATACAACACATCACTTGATTGTGTCTGGAATTTGTTATGTGAGTTATACATGCACAATTATGCTATTCCTTTTAATACTGATTGGAATCCCCTTATTTTTATTGGTGATATACATTTGTCTGCCCTCCTTTCCTGGATTCAGAATGAAATAAATTATGGCAGGAAATTACATAAGTATGAAATCCTGGAACAGTCCACTTCAATGCCCCTTCATCCTGAAAGTCGGTCACCACAAATGATTTACTGTGATTGGATGCAAATTTTTTAAGGATTTTATGATTCTGCACCTAGGAAACGGATTCTAGAAAGTTGTGAGGAAGTTTTCTTAGCATTTGAAAGATTATCATTATCAGACGAGGATATGGAAGCTAAAGGATTAAGGCAAAGATGGGAGAGACTCACTATAGCACTTAAGAAGGCAGAACCACACAGTCTGATTAACTTGTGGGCTAAAATGCAGCGTGTTAACTGGTATATATGCCAGGGAAGACAGCCATGGCCTGAGAGATGGTTGCCACTCACCTTCCAGCCTCCTCTACTTTTATGGCCACTGTACAACTGTGTGGATGATGAAATAGATGAGCAACAGGAACTAAGTAGATGAGTTAAGGTGGAGAGAACAAATGGATTCTACTGGCGAGTGGGCACCTCCATGATTGGAGAAACATAGGAAGGAGACCTTTGGGTTCTTTCCAAGATCCAAAATGTCTCAGTGCCTAAGGATCGGCACTAGTCCTCATAGGGGGAAAAATGATAGGCCATTTTAATGGCATACTTTAGATACCTTAGAAGAACTTTTGCTAGGTCTTTTCCTATGTTTTCTTTTATTACTCCAAGACTTTATGCTCTAAAACTGTTAATATGTGGTAGTCAACCACTGGACCTATGTCATGGACATATGCTACTTAATATGCTTTATCTGGATGAATATGCTCTATTTATTGCTATGAAATTATGATCATGTTTTATGAATGAATTGACTATTTGAGCAATAGATAATGCATATATACTTTGAATGATTATTTTCCATGAATGCTTTTATCCTAACAGTTTTAATGTAATGCATCAAAGTAGCAACTGTCATCTTGTTTAGGTGAGCACGTTTATGTGTTGGACGCTTGACTCGGTCCTGCTGCAGACACGCACGGATGAAACATCGGCATAGCACCGATGGAAGGTTTTTGATTAATCCAGGTGGATAAAATTGAGCAAAGACTTGGAAAACATAATAATTTCCCTGATGAAATCTAGGAGAGAGTGGGAAGTTAGATCTGTTGTCTAAGAAATTCTTCCCTCTTTTTTGGACTAATTCCATTTCATGTTTTCTAGCTTTCCTTTTTGTTAGTTGTTTGTAATAAAAGATCTGCCTTTTCTTAGGGCATGTGGAGTTTAGTGGTTAGATGTTTTTCCTTTAAATAAAGCCCTGCTCCTACGTGAGAAGGAGGGCAATAGTAATATTATAATAGTTGCAAGATAGTTCAATTCTGTTATTTTACTATTAATGAGAATGTTTGTACTCTGTTATTCATTTTAATGAGAAAATGAAGTTTTAAGATTATTTCTGTGTAATTGAGTATTCAGGGTACTCACCCAAGGGGTCCCACTTGGTGAGGAATCCATAGTTAGATTCATTCTAGTTTAGCTTGCTTTCCTACATTTCTGTTATTTCAATTCCCATGCTGAATAGCTCCTGTAGCCAAAGCCACAGGATAGCTATCACTTCCTACGGCCAAGTGGCAAAGTAACTAAGGCATTATAGTTATTTTATGCACTCTTTCATCTTGCTAGCAGCATTCATTTCCGTCATTTACTTTCAAGTGTTTAATTTCACAAGCAATAGTTTATCTTTCCTTTGAGTATTCATTTCATGCAACAATATTATAGTTTTCTTTTGAAAGTATTTATTTCCTGCAGCCATAGAATAGTTTCTTTCCAGTATTTATTTCCTATAGAAACTATAGAATGATTGGTTGAGAAATTTCCTGGTGCATATATTTTGCTGGCTCGTTTCAAGTAACACGTCCCTGGGTTTGACATATTAAATGAGTTTCTTATAAAGTGGATGAAGTGCTTAGTTGGATGTCCAATCCCTGAGTTAAAGGATTATGCCTAGTTTCTGAGCCTTTATAACAAGAGATCAAGTGGTATTCGCATATCTTTCATTACTTACAAGATGGTACCTTCCCTAAATTCTCTACAAGAAACACTAGAGCTCAAATAAAAAACTTTCTACTTGATACATCATTATTTTCAATCTCTTTTATAGACGGGGCTTATAATAGTTTCCTTTTGTGATGCCTTAACAAAACTGAGATTCCAGTGACCCTTGAAGAAGTTCATTCAGGTTCTTTTTGGGGGGGAATTTTGGTGGAAAGTCTTTGGTTAAAAAGTTACTTTGTATGGGACAATATTGGAAAACTATGGAGCAAGATACTTTCTCTTTTATGAAAAGATGTCATCAATGTAACCAGCATAAGAATTTGATCCACACTCCCGCTCATGAGCTTCAATATCAGTTATCTTCATGGACCTTTAGCCTATGGGGCTCTGATCTTATTGGGAAAATATCTCCTCCTTAATTACAAGGGCATACTTATATAATTGTTGCTACTGGTTATTTCATTAAATAGGTAGAAGTTGTTCCTCTTCATTCTACTATAGCTGATGTTATGTGTAACTTTATCCAGGATAATATTATATCTTGATTCAGTATTCCTTCGACTATAGTATCTGATAATGGTACTTCTTTCAAAAATAAGGATGTGAAGAAATTTATTGACAAATACCACATTAAACAATGCTTTTCTACTCCTTATTACCCCAATCTAATGGACAAGCTAAAGCATCTAATAATATAATTGAGAAATACTTCAAAAAACTATTAATAAACATGGTAAGGATTATCACACTTAGTTAACCTATGTTTTATGGTCTTACAGAACAAGTATTCATACAGCTCGAAGACTAACTCCTTATAACTTGGTTTATAGTGCGGATGTGATTATGCCTTAGGAGTTAGATATCCCCTCGCTAAGGATTTCTCTTAAGGGCCTCATTGATAATGACACTTATAGAGAACAAAACCTTCAATAACTTGAAATGCTTGATAAACAATGTATTAATTCTCTGAAAGACAATCAAGCATATCACAAATCTTTACAAAGGTGATACGATGCAAAGGTTATTGAATGGTCCTTTTTGGTAGGAGTTTTAGTCCTTTATGAAAATTAGTGCAATTTTAATGCCCTACCCAAGGAAAAAGGAAAATTCAGTCCTAATTGGCTTGTTCCTTTCATCATTATAGAAGGCTATGATTTTGGCGCATATAAAATAGGAGATATGGATGGTACACCCCTTAAATGCCCTAGAAATGTTCTGCACTTATGTCGGTATTATGCATCTCTCTCTCTCTCTCTCTCTCTCTCTCTCTCTCTCTCTCTCTCTCTCTCTCTCTCTCTCTCTCAGATTAAGTTTTATGTTAGTATTCCTTCATTAAAGCATGTGTGTTAGATAGTTAAGTGATTGCTTTTCCATTTCATATATTGCTTCGTTCATGACAATTATAGATATATTTGTTTTGTCTTGGATTCATTTTTGTGATGTATTTTTCATTTTTATTAAAATGTTACTTAATGGTATTAGCATACTTCTTAATTCTTTCCATTTTTCATGTTTGATAAATTTGTGTTTAGTTAATACTTTAACTAGATTGCATGTTCATTTATCTGTATGGGTGCATTACAACATCAATAGTTTCATTTAATTAAGCTTTTTTTAATTAAATCGGGTGTATATATTTTAGTCATTATAGCATTGGTTCATAAATCAATCATAATGACATTAATTTAGATATATAAATTCATCACCATGTTTACATTATTTTAATCGTAAACAAAAACTAGACATTGTTTATGGCACTGTAGACACCTAAAATTGTCCATTTGCACTTTAATATTAATCTTTATTAATATTTTCCCATGACATTATAGTTGATTTTAATTAATTAACTATAGTTTTATAATCATTTATTTATTTAATTAAATTTAATTAAATAAATTTATTTTCCCTTTGTATTTAAATACTATAATATATTAAATTCAATTTAATATAACATCCCTCCATTTCTTAATATAAAATTAATTTAGTTTATCTTATTCCTCCACTAGCCTAAAGTTCTTCTAAATCTTGATTAAATTGAAATTATTTTAATTTAATCTTCTTTTCCCTTTTTTCTAATCTTGTTTTTTCCTAATATCCCTCTAATCTTGATTAAAGGTGGATTATCTCTAATCATGTGCACAATCACCTTTTCCAAGGTAGCCACCTCTCCATCTCTTTTCTTCTCCAATCATTTCAAATTCCTCTTTCCCTCTAAAAGTGAAGTTTGACTTTTGCATCTTTTGCCTCTTAATCCTAGTCATCCATCCCTTTTTCCTCTTAATCTCCTTCAACTTTCTTTCACCTCTTAATCCTATCCATCCATCTATTTTGCCTCTTAATCTCCTTCAACTTTTTTTCACCTCTTAATCCTAGCCATCCATCTTTTTGCCTCTTAATATCCTTCATCCAATCCTACCTAACCCTTTCAAAAATCTATAAAATAGGAGCCTTCTCCTCATTTCTGATAATGGACCATCTCTCATAGGTTGTTATGTTGCTGGAATGTGAGCAACCACATACCTTCTACAACAACATTACCAAACACTTTAGCATTTTTGGAGGTTTGCATTGCATGTTTTATGTTGAAGTAGTTTAAGTTTGTTTCTTATTTCATTTCATCATATTTGCATGTGTGTTTCTCCAAATCATTTGAGATATATGTGATAATGTAGGATTGATTTTAGTTGCTTAAGCTTTTTCTTTATTTGCATTTTTACAAACTGCACTTTGGCGCGCCTGATGGGACACCCTTGTCCCTACTAGATCTGCACTTTTAGAGGTTTTTCTAACCTTTTATTGTTGTTTTATTCAATTTTTTCAAGGCTAACTCTTGTGCAGGTTGAGTTTAAGACAAAACCCTGGGATTTTGGAAGATTTGATCATATCTTACAAATGGCTTGGAATTTTTCAGTGAATTTTTTTGCAGGTTGGGGATGAATCAAAGACGTCTCAGTCCAAAAATCTGATTTTTTGGATCATTTTTTCGTGAGTAATAATATTTGTATTCTTTTTCATGAAAATTCATTTCTGGTTGCAAATCAGTGAATTTTTCAAAAAAAATTACATTTTTGGAAAGCTCTGAAAATTATAAAGGGGGTCTGTTCTTTGTGTTTTTGGTTTTGACAAAAAATAATGGCTTACAAATCCGATCTTTGAAAACTAGTCTATTTTGGTAAATCAGGTCCCTAGAGCACAAATTAAGGTATTTTTCTAAAATTCTTATATTTTTGGAAAGCTCTCATATTTTTAGCAGGGGTCTCTTCTTTTCATTTCTATTTTTGGGGTCTAAATTATAGCAAACAAATCGAATATTGTTGACTAAGTCAAAAGCAAAAATAAAAGTATTTTGTGATGAGCTTGCACTTTATTTGCACATAGTTCAATGCATGATAAAATCATTTTATATTTTTTTTTGGAATTTGTCATTTTATGTGGAATCAACTTATGTGATGTATTTACTTTTAATTATCATATTTTTTCATGATTTCACACACTTGATTGGAGTTTGTGAAGGCAACTTGGAGCTCATCGTAGTGGGTCAAAGGAGCATTAAATAAAATAAAATTGGAAAGCATGAAATCAAGGTGCACATATTTCAAACCCTCTTATTTACATTATAAATAATGATAATTGTATTTTTCATTTAATGATAAAATCATTTCTTGATTTTGGTCAATTTGCTTGGTGTTTCTTCCTCACATTGGAAAAATGGGCTTAAAATTAATCGTTCACATTTGGATTTGGGCTTAAAATGAACCCCTTTGTCTTCTAATCCTCAAAATTTTCTTATTTATATTTTCATCTTGCATCCTTGTTAAGGTGTTTGAGGGGAACATAAATAAGGGGTCTTGCTTTTTTTATTTTTAGGGGTCCTGCCTAGAGAAGTGATCACTCTAGAGGATGACCTCAACTCCCGTGTTCCAGCGGAGTATAAATAGTTGGGCTTGAATCTTGGTGCAGGAGCACCTAGGTAGGGCTACAATGTAACCTAAGGCTTATAAGTGTTTTTGGCTTGTAGTGGTCCTAGCCACACCACTAGTGTGATAATAAGGACTAGGTGGGTCCTAAGATGTTTGGGGTTAGATGAGGAGGTCTATTTAGGTTTTGAGTGATGTTATTTCTTGTAATGTCCAAAGTTGCTTTTTTGTTCCAAATTGGCAATGTTGGGGCAAAAGTGAGAATGATCCATCCAGGGGTCTTTATGTGTCTAAATGTTGACCTCTAAATCAGCCACAACACAACATAGTCATTGCTCAATCATTGAATTGTGAAGATGAACATGAATTGCTCATTCCACAATATCGATCGAATTGACCTGTTGCCTCCTATTTAGTTGGGGTGTTTAATTACTCTCAGAACGAGAGCCAACAACCATAAACCATTGCTAAAATGGAGGATTTGAAAGCTTTGAAAACTAAAATGAAATTTATTCTATATGAGAGATGCAATTGTAATCTAGGAATGAAAATGCAGATTTTAAGCTAAGAAACTTGAAAAAGATAACATAATTAAGCTACTTAATAAGTATACAAACTAATTTAAGATGAAGAATGTCATTAAGCTAAATGAAATTACACTAAATATGCAATAAAAGCTTAGAAATATGAGAGAATTGAGACAATAATTTGTGATAGTTTTGGTACTCTAAAAATTGCTCTCCCAAATGAAGGAAAGAAGGTCCATAATATAGAAAATCCTTAAGAGAGGATGAAGAGTTTCTTGGGAAGAAACGGCTGACTCTTCATCTCCATGGAGGAAGGTGAGACAAAAATGAAGGAATTATTTAATTAAATAAATGAATTATTGCCACATGGGTGGCTTTTTACTTTGTTTGAATTA
>MU227637.1:1696914-1712227 GCA_018584345.1 Thuja plicata | reverse complement strand
GAATTATTGCCACATGGGTGGCTTTTTACTTTGTTTGAATTATTAAATTCAAGTGAGGATAATCCATTCAAATAACCAAATAATATTTAATTCCTTTGATGTGTATTAGCTAAAGGGGGTGGGATTAGTTTAATTTAAAAATACTTAGGAATTTTGAATTAAATTAATTAATCATAGGGATTTTTAGCTAATAAATCTTGAAAATTTAGGAATTAAATATAGCATAAGTTTTATGCAAATTTAGGTTTTCTGCATTTGAGACTAAGTCAATTAAAGACAATTAGGAAGGAAAATTTGCCTATTACAATAGGACTTCGATGATGAGAAAATGCACCAAAATTGATTAGAATTGTAAGGTGCTAATTTTGGGGTGTTACATTTTGCCCCTCTTTGAATTGATGTGCGAGCAGCGCGTTGATTCAAAGAATAGTCTGATGTGACAGATGAAGATTTTGGGAGTCTAGGTTAGGTTGCCAAGACACCGATCAGATCGAGAAGCAGAACCATCTTCAGAATGAAGCATGATTCTCCAAAGTCTAAGTTAGATTGCGAAGACAACAGTCCAAATACCACTTGAGAGAAGATTAGAATCAGGGTTAGATTGCCCCAATGTCCATTGATAGCTGATGAAGATTTAGGACTATCTCTAGAATCAGGGTTAGATTGCCCCAATACGAAGGTTAGCCCTCTGAGATCTGGGTTAGGTTGCCCAGATAACGGTCAAAAAGATCTTTTGAGAGCCGTCTTCATAATGAAGCATGACTTTCAGTAATTAGGATTAGATTGCCCGAATACCCAATGGGATTTCAAGAACATCTCCAAAATGAAGCTTGATTCTTGAGGATCCGAGTTAGATTGCTCAGATACCTAGAAAGATAGATGACAAGATGACAAGATGCGAGGCATCAAGATGCCCCTAGAGATCCAAGATCATGGAATATCCTATTTTTACCATAAGGTACAAAACACTGAATATGCCCCCAAGTGATGAGATGCCCCTAGCAATGGGACTTTTGATTCAGATCAAACTGATTCAAGAATGATGCAAAAAGATTTAATAATGCAATCATCCTGCCCCCTCGGGAGAAAAATCGAAAGATGATACAACAGAAAGATGATCGACAGCAAAATATTGTAGATAGAAGCAAGATCGAAGATCCAGAGAAGTTCAGAGATAGATCAAGAGAAAGAAGAATTGATTTAGAGCGATCGAGAGGCCTGTTGACTAGGTTTGACCATAGTTGACCAAGTTTGACCAAAATTGACTAGAGTTGACTTTGATGAAAATATTGCAGAAGCTGAGAAAATGATGACAAGAGATGATTCTGACAAGAAAGTAACGTCAGAAAGATGACTGCACAAGTGTCAAAACACGTCAGTCCCAAAATTTTAAAATGTGATTTTGAGCTACTTAAGAGTGTCAAATTTTGATTTTGATCACGAAAATGAATTCAGAACAGTCCATTTAACCAAGGGTGTATTTTTTGTGGAAATGAAGCACTTTTGAAAATTAGGTCAAAAGCTATATAAGGCCCGGAGGGGTCATTTTCAAATCATTATTCACTTTTGACTTTAGAGATGGCGAGGGCCCAGGCAGATATTGATAGCATTCCTGTGCATACACATTGATTCGAGTGCTCTTGATGACACAGCCAGCCACCGAAGTATGACGCACCTATAAGTAATCAAAAAACCATCTTGCATTTCAAATATTTATCAATTTTTAGATCTTTTTAGCATGCTTTTAAAGCTTTAAGTTCGATGAGGTCAATTCTCACACGAGGGAATAGTTTCCTTGCACCAGCCAAGGTCGACCCTCACACGATAAATTGGTTTCCTCATGCAGGTTAGGGCTTCCTCGCACAAGGTCCCTCCGTGAGCTCACGCGAGGTGCATGACGATGTCGCGCAAGATCTCATCCCTAGTGATGAAATCTCACGTGAAAAGAGATCTTGTCTCGCGCAAAATAGAAATCTCACACGGGAAAAGAGTTTCCTCGCATGGGAACTACTTGCAATCCCAGAAAGTTGCCATCCATTATGTCACAGAATCAGCCAATTAGAATGCCTCAGAACTATGTTTAGGATAGATCCATAGCTACATTTGTTGTCATTGCTTTGAAAAATCATCATGTTGAGATACTGATCAAATGTCGCCGCTTGCTTTGCAAGTTGACTTCCCTGACGTTGCATTCTGGTCTCACCATCCTGTCATAGGTGAGCTTGTGTGGAGACTGACTGTTGCTGAGGGTGCCCATCTTGACGAGCTAGGACTATCATACCTTCGTGATGTAACTGAGATTTGGGTAAATCAGGGTCTATTGTGTGCACTTGTTGAGCATTTCCATTCAGAGATGAGCACTTTCCATTTTTTTCCAGGGGAGATGACAGTCACCCCTAAGGACATATATAGGATCTTGAGAGTACCATTCCATGGGGCTTGCATGGAGTACGATACCCAGCCAAGGGCAGGTACACTTGCAGTGAGAGCGGTCTTCTAGGATGATCTAGTGATGGGTCAAGCCATCTCTTGGGATGATCTGATGAGCAGACCTTACGGTGCAGAGCACACATTGGCAATTGTTTTGGTGATGTTCTTGAGTTTCCACCTGGTGCCAGATTGAGGTCAGCACAGATTGGAGTGCAGCTGGGGACTCATGCTACAACAGATGTTAGCTAGCCCAGCAGTGAGGTTCAGATAGGGTGAGTGCATGCTTGCATAGATGTACCATGAGATGCACGAGATCATGTATCAAAGTGCACGGACCATGGCAGCAGGAGTTGTGGTTCTACAAATCTAGGCCTAGGAGCACCTTCCCGTATGTCAGTCAATTTTCCATGATACTCGACAGCCCCTAGAGCCATACATTTATAGGTATGTAAGTCTGATGACTCAGCCAGTGCTGGGTAAGACAGATCAATGGCGGGCACAGCTAGAAGATATGGCAGTAGTTATATGGAGGCCATGGATAGCTACAGAGGTTTGGGATGACACACGGTACAAGCTGCCAAATATGTTCTGCTTGCGTCCTTTTATCAGGTGCACCATCAGCGTCATTGAGTGCTTCCTACTGACATGTGTCCTATGATAGTTTGGGAGACCACAGGACGTCTCTCAGGAGTATTTCACATATGCCCGATTCATCGATGAGATGAAGAAGAGTTGGCAATGGCAGCTAGATCAGGGTAGGAGTATGATAGATGCACGAGTACCACCAGCTAGGTGGGATTATTTAGTAGGGGTGATGAATGTAGGGATGACACCTACATACAAAGATCACATCTTGGCTCACCCATTCCCGAGATTCACAGATCCTATTGGCATGGGCCAACAGGTACAGTAGGTAGTATAGCCACCACTGCAATAGAAAGTATCGCAATAGCCACCATAGTAGAGAGTACTATGGCAAAGGACCTGGCAGAGTACCCTCCCTCCTAGACATATGGGAGTAGACACAGGTGCAGGGAGCAGTGGAACTCAGGAAAGGTCCACTGAGTAGAGGAAAGGTGATAGCTCTGAGCAGGGGGAGGATAATGTTATGGTCGAGCCATAGGCAGGAGGATAGATGGCACTGTTATAGGAGGCTCTTAGGAAGAGCTGGGAGAGAGTGAGGTAGGTAGAGAGGGAGAAAAATGACTACTGTACATAGGTGGTCATCCAGGAGACCCAGGTGGCCAAGTGGGATCAAGAGATCTGGGGACTACAAGAGGCATTGGCTAGAGCACAGGAAAAGGTGAGATATGAGGCTACTCAGTCAGCCTATTATTATGCTACATACATGATCATAGTTCTCGAGGCAGTGGACCAAGTTCCACCATTTTCAGAGTATGCTGGGGCACGGGCTGCTCCACAAGCACCACCATAGGCACCTCCTCAGCAGCAGGCCATGCCACCTCCTCCACCTCCTCTGGGTGGGAGTGGATAGATGAGACATTTGATATATATTGTACCAGCATTTTGATATACTATGTTTGAGTAGCACCCTTGTACACTTGATCGTTTGATATATATATGAGCTCGATTTTGGCATCATGGTACTTGTTTATATATTGCTTTTGAACTTGCATGTCTTGTGAGATGTTTCCTATATGATTAGATGTATGGATTAGAAATGTATGCCATGGACGAATATGCAAATGTTTATGCACATGTTTTATTGATGTATGAATGAATGTAATGCAATGATAGATGTTAGATAGATAAATGTTATGTATGATTTGATTTATGCTTATAATGGATGCACATGTTTATGGATATGTAAATGAAAATGAATGTATGGAAATGAACTTTTGTGGAAATGAATGCAATGGCACTAATCATCTCATGTAGGATATTGCAATATACGACAGGTACTAACAAAAGAATATGAATAAAGATCAAGAGCAAGGACTAGACACTTGTGCAGTCAAGAGGAATCCAGGATAAAAGATGAGAACCTTCAAAGAATGAGAAGACAATGAAGAGAGCACCAAAATTGTCGCTATGCAAGCTTAAAATGCGAATGCAAGCCTAAGCTAAATGCAACCCTAGGACTTGGTTGTTGGACTCATCGCATAATTATCATCATCAAGTATTTTTGGAACATTGGAGTCAATACAATCCTTACTGGTGCCACTGCAACCATAAGGATATGAATATGACTTTCATCAGATAAAATGTAGGAAACGAACATAAGCACCAGGGAACAAAAGCCAAGATGACCTGAACATTGTTTCCATTTTGATATAGTAATAGTACACAATTAAACGAATAGAGCAATAACAGTTAAAGAGGTAGTTCCAACCTCCCCTTGGCATACAAATAAATAAGATTGAGGGATGTGAGGCTTTCCCACCTTAATGCAGAAGCTCTTATCACATACACCCTGTTTATTTGACAATGTTGGATCATCAAAACCACACCCACAAGTAGTAGACAAAGAAAATATCAATGAAATTCATGAGAACAGACAGCATACAAAGAAATATTCAATCATAGCTCAGCATGTTTCAAAGTTTACGAATGTGTATGTGTTTTAGGGGTGTTGAAAAACACCATTGTGCTTGTGAGTGCGATGTGTTTGATTGCTATCAAGAGATGTTTACATTGCGATGTCTGATGTGTGTTGAAAAACACAGATGTGTCCAAAGATAGTGTTGAAAAACACTATTTATGGGGTGTTGAGAAAAACCAGTTTGTGCCAGTAGATAGTTGTCCTTTAGAACTGACAAGATTACTGACTCAAGTGTAAACCAAAGATGCGATCAAAGTGGGGAGCCATGCCCCCACGTAATTAACATTGATGACTGACTTGACTCATATAGAAAAGAATGAATCCGAGTGGATTGCCCCCAAGCTATGACACTGGGGTCGTGTCAAGTCAAGTGGGATCTTGAAAAGACCCAAAGTGGATTGATGTCAAATATGTAGATAGCAAGTTGATGCAAGAAATCTCAGTAGTACAGCAAAAGTAGGCAGACGCAGTGAGAATCACTGGTGACTGACATGAGAAAGATTCTCAAGTATAAAGATCGGTGTGAGATCTAGGCATCAATAGGTAGACTCAGTGAGAACCACTGGTGACTAATGCAAAGAGGAGAGAGATTCCAAAAGATAGGACAATGCCCCCTAGACCAGGAAGATGCCCCTGAGTGTGACCAGTTTCAATCCATGTGAAGTCAAGCAAAAATCTTGAAAATAACTGAGAGCGAATGCATGAGCGAGCAAACTAAAGCAGGAAAGCAAACTAAAGTAGGAAAGCAGGAGAGCAAATTGCAAGAAATCCAAGGGATGCCGCGATAGATAGAGCATTGCAGAACAAGAGGCGCATGTTTATCAGGTTTTCACCATCTTGGCAGAAATTCTATTTTTTCTACCATGATGTTGTTTACTAGGTTTTCATCAATGGCACATTTTTCTCTTTTTTTATTTTTTTGTATTTTTGATTTTTTTGTATTTTTGATTTTTTTTATTTTTTTTGTATTTTTTCATTTTTTCAATTTTTTTGGTATTATCAAGGCGCCTGTTTACCAGGTTTTCACCAAGATAATAGATACATCAAAGTGCCTGTTTGCCAGGTTTTCACTAAGATGATCATTTTTTAAGGACATTTTGCAATTTTTAGGATTTTCTCATAATAAAGTATGTACATGAGCATTAAGAAGACATCTCAACTGTAGAACTTCTTCAGATGAAGAGCATTGATAGGCTCTTTGAGTTGTTCCCCCTCTGTGGTAGAGAGATGGGAAGCGCCAGACCCAAATACTGCAGTGATAACATACGAACCAAGCCATTTTGGTTCAAATTTTCCTTTTTGGACCCGTTGTTGTTGATTCTTGGGGTTCTCTCTCAGGACGAGATCACCCATTTGGAATTCCCTTGGTCTGACCTTCTTGTTGTAGCTTTTAGATATTCTCTTCTGATATGCTCAAAGATGATTGAATGCCACTTTTTGACGTTCATCCAGTAGTTCAATCTCTTGAAGCTGAGATATTATGATATCATCATCAGTAATGAAGCCCTTTAGAGAGACTTGCAAGGTAGGAAACTCAACCTCAATAGGAAGCACTGAATCTACACCATAAACTAGAGCAAAGGGCATGGCCCCTGTTGGTGTCTGTATACTAGTGTGGTAAGCCCATAAAGCCAGATTAATCTGGAGGTACCAGTCTCTTCCATATTTGTGTACTGTGCGGTGTAAGATCTTGAGAATAGTCTTATTTGAAGCTTCTACCTGTCCATTACCCTGGGGATAATAGATAGAAGACTAGTGTTGAATAATTCTGAACTTAGTGCATAAATCTATTAGATCCTTGTTCTTTAATCTCCCCCCATTGTCAATGATTATTGATGAGGGTATACCATATCTATAGATGATGTAGTTTGGTATAAACATGGCCACAGACTTGCCATCAGCTTTGATGAGAGGCATTGCCTCGACCCACTTGGTGAAATAGTTTGTAGCAGTAATGATGTATTTATGTCCCCTTGAAGAAGACAGATGTATCAGACCCACCAAATCAAAGGCCCACTGCTAAAATGGCCAAAAGTTGACAAAAGGAATGAGCTCCTTGGCAGGAGCATGGATCAGATTTCAATGAAGTTGGCACTGTTTGCAAGATTTAGCAAATTGTGTAGCTTCTTTCTCCATATCTAGACAATAGTAACCAGCTCTAATAAGTTTGTGAGCCAGTGTAAGGCCATTTGAGTGAGATCCACAGATTCCTTCATGCACCTCTACTAACGTGCACATGGACTCATCAGGTTCTAAACACCTAAGGAGGGTACCATCTAGATCTCGCCTATATAAGTCATTAGCTATGATGACAAACCGTGAAGCACTGCGGATTAAGTGACATTTCTCATTTTGGGTGTAAGTGTCCAGAATGATCTGGTCATGAAGGTAGGAGTAAATACGGTGGTAGCGGGATGAGTCATGTCCAATGATTGAATAGATCATCTAGGATTCAGGGGAATTATAAGTAGGGTAGCATAACGTCTCCACTAGGAATTCATGTTAGAAGTCATTTTCTAGCATTTGTAACATGGAAGCCAGAGTAGCCATGGCATCAGCTACTTTATTATCTGCTCTTGGAATTTATTGGAAAGTAATGTGTGCAAATTATTTCTTGAGATCATCAACCATCTTTTTATAAGGCACTAGTTTTTCATCTTTTGTTTGGTAGATATTATTCACTTGATTGATAACCAATTGTGAATCTCCAAAGACCTTTAGCTCATTCAATAGAAATTTTTAATCCATTAATCAAGGCTTCATACTCAGCAGTGTTATTTGTGCAAGGAAACAACATTTTGTAAGCCTTTGGTAATGAATACCACTGAGGTGTAATGAACAAGATTCCAGCACCTGACCCATGCTGGGTGAATGATCCATCAAAGAACATGGTCCATGATTAAATGTATGAGAAGCATGATGGACTTATCTAGGAACTCGATCCTTAATGGTTGATAGTCTGCAATAGGTGCCTCAACCAACTGATCTGCAATTGCTTGCCCTTTGATAGCTTTTCTTTCCACATACTCAATGTCAAATTCACTGAGTATCATGACCCACTTAGCTAATCTACCCGTGAGGAAAGATTTTTCGAGTAAGTACTTTAATGGATCAATTTTTGCAATGAGCCATGTAGTGTTAGCAAGCATGTAATGTCGTAACTTCTGGGAAGAAAACACCACCGCCAAGAAAGCTTTCTCAATGGCAGAATAATTCATTTCATAGGAGACCAATGTTCTACTGATGTGATAGATTGCTCTTTCTTTATTGTTTTGATCTTCTTGAGCCAATAGAGCACCCAGAGATGTTTTTGTAGCTAAGATGTATAAGATTAATGGCTTCCCATGAATAGGAGGCATTAATATAGGTGGATTAGCTAGATATTGTTTGATTTGTTGAAGACCTTGTTCACATTCTTTATTCCATTCATAGGTCACACCTTTATGTAGAGTCTTAGTAAATGGTTGTGACTTGTCAGCTAGCTGTGAGATGAAGCACCAGATAGACTGAAGCTGACCTTGAAGACCTCTTATTTGACTAATATTGCGAGGTGGAGGTATTTCCATGATAGCTTGCACCTTTTCAGGATCCACCTTGATACCTTTTGCAGAGATGATATAACCAAGCAATTTTCTGGAAGTTACTCCAAATGCACATTTCTTAGGATTGAGACGTAGTGTGAATTTTTCCATAGGATCTAGTATAGGGCCTAGATGATTAAGATGCACCTTCCTATCCATGCTTTTAGCAAGGGTGTCATCAACATAATCATCCATTGTTTCGTGCATCATATCATGAAATATAGTAGTGACTGCTCTCTGATACATGGCTCCAGCATTCTTGAGACCAAAAGGCATAAAATTCCAGTAGAAAGTGCCCCATGTAAAAGTGAAAGTAGTCTTTTCTTGGTCCTCCGGCACAATTTTGATTTGGTTGTAGCTAGAGAAACTATCCATTAGGGAGTACATTTTGTACCCTACTGTCATATCCACAATCATATCAATGTTGGGTAGTGGAAATCATCTTTTGGACATGCCTTGTGTAGACTCTGATAGATTTTCCATGCTTTGACACTGGAACTATGTTGGAGATCCATTCTGCATAGTCAATTGCTCTGATGAACCCAGCTTTTAGGAGTTTCTCTAATTTTGCCTTGACAAGTAGAGCCACATGTGGATGCATTTTTTTGAGTTTTTCTTGACTGGTTTTACTCCAGGAGCTATTGAAAAGTGATGCTTGATAAGATCAGGATCTACACCAGGAATGTCAGAGTATGTCCATGCAAAGTTTATATTTTTCTCTTTGAAGAAATCTATGAATTCTTTGAGTTCTTCTGCAGACAATGATTTAGCCACATGAATAATGTGTGGATGTTCTTGTGTACCCAAATTTAATGGCTGAGTAGGCTCAATTAGCACCGATGATCGTTCCTGGAAATGACTCAAAAGTGCATCAAGTATCTCATCCTTAGGCACCTCTGAGAGGTTTTCACCTTTGGATACATCTATTCTTTTTATTTTTTTCGGCTCTAACACTGCCACAATGTGGTTTTCACCGTCAGAGTGCCTATTTTCTTTTCTTTTGATTTTATGACTAAGATACTTGATATCACTTTTGGTCATGCTAACACTGTCTTCGCTAGTGGAGGACGTTACAGGTTCAATAGCATGGAGATAACAGGCTAGAGCATAGTCATTCTAGAATGTGAGGACTTCGTTGGATGAGGAAGGGGAATTCCAGTCTATTAGCTCAGGATGTTGGAGTGAGAGAGAAGTGATGGGTTCAAGTGCATTCATGATATAATCATCAAAAGCGTGGACTAGTAGGCTGAGACCTAGAGAAATCTCATCCAAAGGTGTATTTGAATCCCTTTGAATCCTAGCGACCGTAGTAGAAGACACGTTAACATCTATGGAATCAGACTTATTAGACCTTACACTAGACCCTTCACCTATGTTGAGAAGGTTTTCAGATGTAAGTCTATTATCAACATTCCTGTCAAAGGATCCTTCTAAAAGACTGTCAAACTCATATTCATGGGAATCTGTGTATGAACTCTAACTGGGATGTTTGCACCATGAAGGTTTGAGGGTTCTTGTGACACCAACCTGTTCTTGTGTAAACTTCTCTTGAAACTGTGATAGTATGTATCGTTCACCTTGGAAACCAGGGTCTCATGACACCTTCCATTGTTCATATGTCAAAGAAGTGAATGGAATGGTGACATTGGAGTCACTGTTAGCCTTGGCTATACTGGCATGTATTATGATGTCATCTGGCTTAGCAAAGAATGATGCCAGATTTTGAGGAATAGGATAAGGAAAGGAATCCTCATCAGAGCTATCCTCTAAGGTGTCCACTATAGTTGTACCTTCAGGTTCTGGTTCTGGTCCAAGTTTAGATTCAGATACAAATTTGTTAATCCCTAGATGGAATGGGATCTTCTTGAAGCCTAAACCAGTTGTATCTTTTTTCCTTCGACTTGTAGCTTTAATAGGCTCAACTAGCCCATTACCATTCATCCCTATTGGACCACTCCCTTTGTATAAAAAGTGTTTCATGATTTTAAGACCTTCACTATTGGGATCTAGTTCATGAGCTGGGATGGTCTATTTAGATATGCCCTTTCCTTTGTAAAGCCAAGCTCTAACAGCTCTTTCCTCATCTTCATCTTCTAATGGTGTTGAAGCCTGTACAAAGGCACCATCATAAACTATTCCAGGAGGAGTAGTAGAAGATTTATTGTTCTTAGAAGGTCTCCTATAAGAATGAGGAGATGGAGGTAGGGCTGCTAATGATAGCACAGGTTCTATTTGATACCCCCCCATGCCTATGTCTTCGATTTTCAAATTTTTTTCCATGTCTCTAAGCTTGGCATCATATAATTTTGTGGATTCTCTGTTAGTAGGAACAAAACTATTAGCTAACTGTGTGAGCGTATTACAAGAAGAGCCCATATTAGCTGGAACTGTCACTTCTACACCTTGGAAAGGAAACTTGATGCACTGATGATACGTAGAGGGAACCACTTGCATTTCATGGATCCTCGGTCTTCCCAATAGGATGTTATAAGCAAGAGGAATGTCCAGCACTTGACATGTGACATCTCTTTCAATAGGTCCAACCCGAATGGGTAGCAAAACTAAACCTTTAGACTTTCTTTCTTCTTCATCATAGGCTTTGATAGTAATTTTCTTGCGAGAATCTATGCGATCTTCATTGTAGCCTAGCTGAGCAAGAAAGTGAGCAGAGTAGATGTTGAGGCCAACATCATTATCAGTAAGGACATGGCAGATGAGTTTTTTTCCAATCATGACCTCTATATGCAAAAGAGTGTTATGCGGGTGGCTGACCGAATGGTCATCTTCTTCTAAGAAAGACAGATAGTGCGGTGAAGTCAAGTGACCCACCATAGATTGAAACTAATCAAGATTAATGTCTTTGGGGATGTTAGCCTCTGCGAAGGCTTTATCAAGAATCTTCCTGTGAGTAGCCGAGATCTTCAACATCTCAAAGATGGTTATTGGAGCATTGGTTCTCTGCAGCTGGTTGAGAATGCTATAATTAGCAGTAGGAGGTGTGGGGACCATTTTCATGGTCTTATTGGTAGGGCCAATAACAACTTTATCTACAGGTTGCTTCGGTGTGGATGTAGTAGCAGGAGGGTCAGGACCCTTGAGAGTGATCTTAGTGCAGGATCTGGTAACGACGTTTGCGCAATCCTGAGATGATTCAAGTTCAGACGAGCGAGACCCAGGGCCTCTCAAGACAAATGGGGTCTTAGGCTTAGGAGCATCCCCACTCCCCTTGATAGTAATCACATCACAATAATCAACTTTGATAGGTTTTCTCATGTTGATGACATTGTCATTAGTGGTATCCATGTAGTTAATCTTGGCATTGTTGTTCTTAGTATTGGAAGACTCACCTTTCTTGTGAGGAGGAAAGGGATCTTTAAATGCCTAGTGATCTGAATTCTTATTATGATTATCCACAACAATATCACCATTATCAATTAGATCTTGGACATTATGGCACAACTAAAGACAAGTAGAAGTCTTATGACCCTTGTTCTGGTGATAGTCATAGTATGCGTTGTCATTCCACCAATGGGGTCGTGGTTGCGGATCATATGGACGCTTTTCCAAAGGAGTGAGAACCTGGTTTTGCACCAAAGTCTTGTAAACTACATCAAGCGGTTCTCCCAAGGAAGTAAATTCACACTTGGGTTGAGGGGCCCAAGGTTTATTGCTAGAGAATCTGGAAGGCGGCTGAGTGTTTGTTGCAGCCTTTTCAGTAGTTTTGATCGCTTGTATACTAGAAGTAAGATTGAAAACTAGTTTTGAAGGAGCCAGGGTCACATTATCAACCACTCCATCATTCACAATGTCCCTATTCTTATTGACAAACTTCCCTTTATCTTTGTTGGAAGAGGAGAAACCTTGCTTGTTGTCTTTGTGCAAAATTAAATCCCCTTTCTTAACCATAAACGCCTCTATCCTCACAGCTTGCTTAATCATGCTGTCAAAATTGAGGGGACCTTGAAGCTATACCTGATACCCACAATCAGGAGTGATATTGTCCAAGAAGATGTCAAGTTTCTCAGATTCGGGTATTTTACAAGGATACTTGGTGCAAAGTTGTCTCCATCTCTGGAGAAATGTCAAGAATGGCTCCCCTTGTCTCTGCTTGAGATTGAAAAGGTCACTGATGTTGACGGGATGTTGTATGTTGTGGGAATAATGCTGGATAAAGAGATTTTCGATCTCATCAAAATTTTTAATGTCGGTGGGTAGTCAAGAAAACTACTCCATGGTAGGTCCACCCAGACTTTGGGGAAAGAGGCGCATTAAATAAGTTTGATCATGAGTGAACTCCATAGATAGGGCCCCAAATTCTCTCATATGATCCTGAGGATCATTGGTACCCAGATATTTATCATACTTAGGGAGTTCCACACCCTTATCCTTTACAAGTTGGCTAATTTGGTTTTGCATATCTTGAATTATCTTTTGCAATTTGGTAGTCTCATTCTCTTCTTCTTTAGTCGCAAGTGTTTCCACTTTGAAATCTGGGGGTAGCTTAACTCCTTGGTTTGCCAATTCTATAAATTATTTCTCTTTATCTTCTGCAAGGAGAATTTCCATCATCTTGATGAGAGCCTTATTAGATTTTGCAGCATCTATGTCATTTTGAGTTATCAGATAATCATCATTACCGAGGATCTCATAAATGCTTGGGTTCTGATCTTGACTCTGGTCATGAGAAGGAGGACGAAGGTGATGTTGATCACCTTGTTGACCCTGATCATTTTGAGATTGGTCATGGACCTCGCTGTATTGACCTTGTAGTAAATCGAAAGGGCTTCCCATGTTGTTGTTGTGGGATTGTGTTGTGTGCACAAGTTTAGTGTGAGTGTGTGTATTGAGCCAAGAGTTCGTGGCCAATGTAACTTTTGGCGGGTCAAAGGGGTCGATGAGTTTGGAAGAATCAATAGGTTCACAAGGATTGATAGGACCAAAAGGACTAGTATGATCAAAAGGATCAATAAGGTAGTGAGGATCATCAATAGGGTCAACCCAAGTAGGTGGCCTTCTAAAGTTTTGTTGATCTGGAAGAAATGAGTTATGTTGATCTTGAAACAAGGGATTATAGCACAGATGGAACATCAGTTTCTGATTCAGACTGGGATCTATACTGAATCATGAGGAGGAACATGAGGATCCCTCTTGACTATCAGATTAAACAATAGGTTCAGAATGACCTCTTCCTTGATTATGAGATTTACCTCTACCTATTCTGAAACCACAAATGGGAAATATGTTGCCGCTTCTATTTGTAATAGGCATAGACGAAGATGAAATGAGAGAGGACTTAGGATCCAACTTAGAACTCTGTCTCTAGAAATAGCAAAAAGGAGATAAAGGCTAGAACAACCAAGATGTGAAATGCACCTGACATGAATCATCGAGAGTATGGCTAGAATAGCCGAGATGTGACTATTACATCACAAGGTACAACAACACAGAAAGGTAGGATAAAGAAAAAAGAGACAAAATGAGTTTGAGCAAGAATTGGTCAGTTTGCAACTTGAGACAATCAGTTTTAGACTGCAGACAACAGGGAAACAAGCAATCAGACCTCAGACAAAAATCAAATTAGGGAAAAAACTCATCAGTCAACAGGAAATAGCCCATTGTTTTGGGACACCAGGGTATAGATTCGTGTGAGAAAGCATTGGTTCACATGAGGAAATGCTTAACTACGCATGAGAAAATGAAAGCTCATGTGAGGAAATGCTCAGTTTCTGGAATCTCGCATGAGAAAACTCTAGGTTTCGATAGATTGACTCTTTTTTTGAGACACAGTCAGGACTGTTATCTGATAGAATTTCTAGATTTAGGACATTTTTATGAAAGTTTAGATTAACAATCTCGGGTTGAATGTGACAAGCAGTCGTTAACAAGCACAAAGTTTTGATCAAGCAATAGTGCCGCAAGAAGTAGTCGCAAACAGTTCTACCAAGGACAAGGAAACATGGTAGAATCATGGGAGTCTTTTTTTAATCATGATTGGATAGTTTAAGACTCAAAAAAAACACTTAGTTATCCCTACAAAAAAATGGTAGAGAAGACAAAATTTGTGCCTCACTGACTTATGTGTATGCGCGCACCTCACACAGCTGTGTCACCCCTGAGAGAGCACCCGTGTTTTTGGTGTTTCCAAGGACTTAGTAATATATGTTTGAAGTTTACCCTTTAATCAAGGGCCAATGTCATATACCACTTCAAGCATCCAGGTGCATACCTATGTTGAGAATCTAGGGGAGAGATTCTTCCCCCTCCCTGCGTACAGATTATATCTTCTTTCGGAGGTGATCCAAGTAGGAAACTAACTAAGAATTTTTTTAGTGGGATTCCATTCAAAATAACCTTTGGTGTCCCTGATATAGGGTTGGGGCCTCGCATCCACACCAACACTTGAAATTCATACACCCCCGCAAGCAGGGCTGGAAGTGGCGGCGCTCAGTACAACAAACAAGGCTTTCTCAAGATGATAGTCAGAATAATGAGAAAGAAGTTACCATGGCTTTGGAGTCTTTGGACTCAACAAAGCATACTTTATTATAGTGACGTAGAATCACCGGCGATAGGTGTGTACTCACTTGGGTCGTTCTCGGAGGTTCAACTTCCGACAGGCCCTCTAAAGGTGACACAAAACTTGGCTCGGATTCGAGGGTCAGATTTTCTGATTCTCTCAAAGAGAGAAGAGCATACTTCTCTACCTCTTCACCTTACCCAAACATGCAAGACATATTCA
>MU227637.1:1629263-1666508 GCA_018584345.1 Thuja plicata | reverse complement strand
ATTTGAGAAATGAATTTAGAAGAAAATAGATGATTAATTAATGATTACGAAACCATTAATTAATAGATGAAAATTAGTGTTTTTAATGTAAAGTCGCAAGCCTGTCCATTTTAGGGTGTCTACAGTTGGCTGCATCCTTGTGAAGTGTAGGCCGATAATATTCGGTTGTTAAAAAATTTTGGGCTGTTCTTTTTATTGCAAAGTGTCCCCCACATGATTCATTATGACAGGCATGGAGAATGTCATATGTCTCATCTTCTCACACACATCTGCACATTACTTGATCATGTCTAGTGTAAAATAGCATGTTACCAATCCAAGAGAAATTAAATCTTTTATCGACAAGCAATGTCCTATCCTTGTAAGAAAAGTGTGTTGGCATTTTGTTTGCTGCAAGGTAATTAGCTATGTCAGCATACCACATACTTTGGACAGCAATATGAAACAAATGCTCATCTGGAAATGCATCATCTATCAGTGTAGTATCTTCTTCAGTATGGTGGATTCTTGATAGATAATCAACTACTACATTTGCCTTGCCAGGCTTGTCAACTACAGTAATGTCAAATTCGAGCAAAAGAAGAAGTCATCTTTCTAACCTACCTGTGATAGCAGGTTTGTTCATGAGACATTTTATTACTGCATGGTCAGTATGAACAAAAATAGGATAGCCAGTTATGTAATGATAGAATTTGTTCAGAGAATAAACTACTGCTAGTAATTCTTTCTCGGTCATTGTATAGTTTAATTCTGGTCCATGGAGGCTTTTACTAATGTAGTAAATTACATTCTCTAGGTTACTAGACTTTTTTCCTAGGAAAACACCTATTTCATAGTCTAAAGCATCTATATGAATGTGAAATGGCAAAGTCCAATTAGGACACCTAAGTATGGGTGCAATGGTCAACAGTTTCTTAAGCTGCAGGAAGGATTCATTACATTCCTTTGTCCAATTGAATTCAGCCTCTTTGGTAAGCAAAGTATATAGAGGACTATATATTTGACTAAAATTTTGGATAAACCTCCTATAGTAGCCAGTATTTCCTAGGAAAGACCTAACATCTTTCTTCTTTGTAGGAATAGGTAATGTGAGAATTACCTCTATTTTCGCAGGATCTACCTGGATCCTAGCTTTGGAGATAAAATGTCCCAGCACTACGCCTTCTTGTATCATCATGAAGCATTTCTCACTGTTGAGAGACAAGTTGTGTTCCTGACATCTGATTAGTACTCTTTCCAAATTCTTCAGGGCTTCCTCAAAGGTGACACCAAATGTAGTAAACTCATCCATATATATCTCTATACAACCATATGATATGTCAGCAAAGATGCTGATTACAGCTCTCTGGAAAGTAGCTGGTGCATTGCATAAGCCAAATGGTAATACAAAATAGGCATATGTGCCCCAGGGGCATGTGAATGTAGTCTTCTCTTGATCTTCTAGAGCAATGTTGATCTGGTTGTAACCACTATATCCATCCAGAAAGGAGAAATATTTCTTACCGGCCAGAGTGTCCAAGACTTGATCAATAAAGGGTAAAGGAAAATGGTCCTTCTTTGTGGCATTATTCAACTCTCTATAATCCACACATATTTTCCATTTCCCCCCTTTCTTAGGTATAATGACCAAAGGTGATACCCACTTTCCATCAGAGATTGGATAGATGAAACCAACATCTAGTAATTTTTGTAATTCACTTTTGACTATCTCTCTCAATACTGGATTTATCCTTCTTTAAGGCTGACGTAGTGGTAAGCTACCATCATTAATGTAGATCCTATGGGTGGAGAGTTTGGGGTTCAAACCTAGCATGTCTCCATAATCCCAAGCAAATGCTTTATCATGCTTACGCAAGAGTTTTGTTAACAATGCCAATTGTGGGGGTGGCAACTTGTTGTTCACATGGAGATTGTGACCTGGGGAAATTTCTACTATAGTTGTTAGCTCTACCATTGAAATCTCAAGTACTGGGCTTGTAGCTACTTCACATGGTAATAATTGGCTAATTATCTCAGGGCTTGCTGGAAAGACACAGTCTTCATAGGTACATAGCTACAGAATAGCACTTTCAGAAATATCTTTTGCTACTATACACTCATTGGTAAGAATACTTTGTATTACGTCATCTTCCTCTTGCACTTTTAGAAAATACTATCTATGCATCATCATAAGCTAAGCAATAGAGTTGACCTCTTCTCCTTCATCCCCTAGTTCTAGCCAAATAGGATCTCTCAAGTCTGGCTGAGGCTGGGCAGGAGGATAGAGTGATAGCTTCTTTAGTGCCTGACCATTGGAAATTGTCATACTTCCTGATCTGCAGTTAATTTTTGCATCAGTGGTGGCTAACCAAGGTCTCCCTAAGATGACTGGATAGCTAACAAGGTTTACTTTGGTGATAAGATGAGAAAATTTGTAGGGTATTCCTATGAGTCTAAGGTGACTACCACATCTTTTATAAGACCATCTGGAGTGACTGTTGAACTATCAGCAAGTTGTAATACTGCTGGTGTTGTTCTCAAACCCTCTATACTTAGTCTGTGCATTGTATCTTTAGTCATTACATTTATGGCTACTCCCAAATCAACTAAAGCATTTTTAACAGATTGTCCATTAATTATCAAATCTACTACTGGACTTCCAGGGTCTGAATACTTTGGTATAACTACCTTTCCCAGCATGATATCAACAAGTTTCCCTATTACATGAACTATTTGAGGGTCCTTCTTTTTCCTTCCAGGCTTTTTAAGGCATGTGTCCTTAATAGCTTTCCCATAGATAGGAACATCTTTGATAGCTTGGAACAGAGGTATTTGGATGTGCATATTCTTCAGCTACTCAAGAATGTCAAAAGGCATTTCTTCTTGGGATATAGGCTTTTCTATTGTGAGCCTTTGTGGAAAAGGAGGGTCAACTGAGGTTTCAATATCAGTTTTGCTGGATTTTTGAGTTGACTAGTTGGTATTTTGTAATATAGCTTCTGGAAGAGGTGTTGATGTTGCAAGAGTGTCTACAAATTTTATGATAATAGGATGTTTGGGTTTAGGCAGAGTAGTACCTGACCTCAAATGGATATCAAATATCTCTAGAGCGTAGGCAGGATACTGTTGTGTATCAGTGGTATACATTGGTTGTTGTTGTTGCTTGCTATTTGGATTTGGTTGCAGCTGAGCAGGCAATTGGGTTTGCTTTAGATTGGGGCTACTGGCTGCAGGAGGTGGCATTATTGTAGGAGGTGGGACTAGTGATGGCAGTTGTGGAAAAATAGGATTTTGGTTAGGCCACTGTGGAGGCCCCCTCCATTGGTTATTTGCTGCCAATTTCCTTGCAGTGGTTGCCATTGGTTTTGCTAGTTTGGCCACTGGTTATTTTGTTGGCTAGGCCACTAGTTATTTTGTTGGTTAGGCCACTGGTTATTCTAGGCTGGCTAAGAGTACTGAGGAGTATTCTGATAACTTTGGTTTTACCATTGACTATTGTAAGGATTTGAAAATTGTCATGGGTCTTGAGGAATACCTTGTCTTGAAGCCCATGGTCAACGTTGAGTAATGAAGAACACTTGCTTGTTATCTCCTTCTATCTTCATGTACTCGATAGGAAAATGTTGATTTTCCAGGTTCGCCACCAGCTTGCATCTACAGTCTTTCTTTTGTTTACGTCAATGTGGACAGTACTCAGTTAACTACAATTCAGCGTTTGCATGTTTCTTCTTAGCATTCATGGTGTCAAGATGCATAGCAACATCATTAATGATGTCTTGCTTGAAATCTGCTAGCAAATTAGATATCTCCAACTTAGAAATGCCTGAACTGCTCCCTTTAATGATTGTAGACCGATATCCTTTGCTTTTCTTCCCATTTGATCTGGAGTAGTTGAGACATATTTTCTTGAGGTCATCCCAAGAAGATTGGGATATGTCCCCACCAGCCATGAGGTCCAATGCTTCCAAACAGCTATCATTCACTCCTCTCAAGAAGACTAGTTTCTGTGAATGCTCTACCAGAACATGTTGGGGATTCTTCTGCATGGTGTATAAAAAATGAGAAACATAGTCCTCCAAAGTTTCTTCCTCCTTCTGTGACATTCTAAAAATGTCATCTCCCCTCGGGTCAATCCCCTTGCAATATTATTTGTATTTCTATAGAAATAGAGTCTGCATCTCATCCCAGGTGCCTGATGCATTTGCTCCTAGGCCCATGAACCATCGTAAGGCTGACTCCTTTAGTGTTGCTAGAAGAAGCTTGAGTTTATGGGCATCAGTGTTATAGTCAAAGCTATGATAGAGGATGTCAAAATCAAACAAAAAGGTGTCAGGATCTTCAGTTATCAGCCCATAAAACTTTGGAAGTGCAACAAAGGGTATATTTTTGAGATTGGCATTGTTTATAAGGCTCGGTAGAGGAAACAAGAAAGTAGGTTGTGCCATTACTGGAGGTATTGGGAGTTGGTGTTGTTGTTGGAAAGGAATATTAGCGACATGATTGTTAACAGCAGGTGTGTTTGGGTTAGAATTATCAAGAAAGCTAGCCAAGATTTCAGTGAAAGGATTAAGACCACTTATATCAAAAGGTGCTGCTCCAGTAGAAGATGCTGCAGGAAACTCAGGACTTGCATCAACAAAAGGCAACTCAACTTCTTCAGCTTGCTCATTCAAATTCGCAGGTTCTCCTGGAAGAAATCTGTCATATTCATCTCTTCTTCTTCCCCTTCGATGCATGAAAATGAATTCTTCACACTGGTGAAGCAAATTTAGGACCACAATCCACTAAACTAGCTAAAAGAATGAAAAATGACTCAGAAAGTTTCTTAGCTTGACACCATCCCCAACAGCGGTGCCAAAAATGAATCGCCTCATAATATGTGATTAGTGATCGTGCCCAAAGCCTCTCTTAGGAATAGTTTATTCAATCTAAAGATCACTTCTCCCACCATGAGGTTCATTTATTTTGTCAACCCAAGGATGTATACTTGAAATGGTACAACACAGTATGTGCACTAAGTTCCTTAAAGAGCCACTCTACCTATGCTGCAGGAAAGTAAAGTACATGAAAATAATCTATACTAGGGTTGTAGAAAAGGAAACACACTTACTCTTACTAAAATGAATGCTACAACTTGCAAACTCTACTTAAAATTATTCTTTCAACCTAGAGCATTCACTACAACTATCCTTGCAGGTGCTGCAGGAACATTCACAAAGTACAATGCTACAAGAAGGAACTGTAATCTTATATCTAGAATGCTAGAAATGTAGAAAGTAAATCTATTCTAATTCTACTCTAATCCACCTACCAAGTGGGCCCCCTTGGTTGGCTTCTGCTAATCTATGAACACATAATATGAACCAAAAGTTACTTCATTATCTTTCAAAACTGATTATATGAGAATGATACATGAAACTGAAAATGAACTTGTTGTGCAAGATACAATCAGAACATTGTATTTCCAAAAATCTTCAAACTTACAAACTATCAATCTCATCCCTATAAATAGAGGATTGACTTTCTTATTTTGAAATAGAAAAAGGAACTAACTAACTAAAACCGCGCCAAAGAGAAAAAATAGGAAACACAACAGCCTGCGACATATGCAATGAAGTCTGGGTGACCAAGTCAACATGCTAGGAATACAAAGGGAATATAGTAGAGCTACATTCGTGCATATCTAAAATAGTGGCTCTTGATTTGTGGTAGCTGTGTCTTCTGATGCCATGATGGCTTATTCGTTCGAAGCTAGTCTTTAACGTCCTCCTTCAATGCTGTCGACCACTCACAGTGACTCCTACTTCCTGGAAGGATTAGTTATCATGTAAAAGATATTCATACAAGTAGCTTATTCAAATTAATCCAGATGTTAGAACACACATTCTGATTATTATATGAAATACTGCAACATATATATAATATTGGCATAATATGACATATCTATTCCACCCATGGTTTAATGGTTCTATATGCACTTGACATAAGTTCAACTGACTAAAAGTTCACAATTGTTCTGATAATACTTAAAAATAGAGTATAAGGATTAATATAATAGAGACAGTAAAATGGTCTCATCAGTTGTCTCTAGGACTTGGGAGTTCTTGTGCTCCTTCTTGAGCTTGTCCTGTATTTCCTTTCTTTTACAAAGTTCACCATACTTTGTAAGGGACTCTGGATCTAATGTCCTAGGATCACAGTCTGGTATATCAATGATTTAATCCAATGTTAGTGGATTCTTATTCTTCTTCTTCTTCTTTGATGTAGTCACATTTATATCTTCATCATTATTTACTTCATCTGCAAGATCACCTCCAGTGATATCAATTATAGTTATATCTTTGATTTTGTCATATGTAGTATCCCTTAATGACTGTAAGATATATGGTATGTCATCCATGGCCTTGCTTGCCTATGTTGTCAGATCAACTGGATTGACATCCTCAGTGTCATTTATGATGATGTGCTCTGGGCTTGGTTTAGCCTATTTCTCTTCATTGTGAGGGGTCTCGTTAAGAGCTTATATCTTCTTGGGGCTTGTATCCTCTTTAGGTAGGTTAAGTATTTCTCTCCAAGATTCATCACTTTCCTTTTCAAGCTCTATTAAGTTGCCCTGTAATACTTTTTAGGATCTCAAATTTGCTGAGAAATTCTTTGAATGCTTCTTCATCATTTCATCAATTTCTTCCATCTTTGACTTGGGTGGCATAATTGTAACTAGGGATCTTTCCCTTATCTATTTTTCAGTTTCCAGTGAATATTTCCACCTTGTTGATAGGATATCATAAAGTTCTTGTGGCATTTTCTTATTAAAATGTACAGGTACATATTTGAATGCAATTATTTCCTAAATTATGGCTTCTTCAATCTTTTTTTGATCCTCGGGAGATAAGTTTAGTCATTTCCTTATCTTAGCATTTGAAATGCTACCTGTCTTGATAATTGATGTAGAAATCTCATCAATTATCGTAGGAACTTTGTTCTTTTCAGGTTGAGCTCCTTTCTCACTCTCATCTTGTGTAGTGTCATCTTTTTCCTCTTTACCTCTGATGTATTTTCTTCTTTGCCTCAGTGCTTGTTTCCTAGTTTGAGGCTTTCTTTTGTAATTCCTTACAGTTCCTTTCTTGACCAGTGAGGAATCTGCATCTTTGGTAGTCTGAATCCTTGTTCTTGATGCTGCAATAGTCCTTGGTTTCTTTGGTGGTGGTACATTAGATTTTGTTGACTCAAAATCACTCACTTGTTACCTTCACCGACGAATGAATGTTCCTAAGTTTCAACTTGTTGTTCTGTTCCTTCATCATTAATCGACAACTTCTTTTGAAGTGTCTTAACCATTTTAGTCTTCTTTCTATCAATCTTCTTCACTACTAGGCTTGTTTTAATTTTGGCCTTAGCTTCCTCATAGGTTCCAAATCTTGGCAATGATTTGGCCAGTGGTTCATTCAATAATGCTTTAATAGCATTTGTGTCCTGATCAATGTTGATCTCATAATCAAGAGGTGGAAACCATGTTGTCCTCGGTACAGATAGTTTTATCAACATGGTGTCAGTATCCACTATCAAACATATATCATCCTTATATTGTTCCACTAGTTGTTCAGGTATCCTCATCCTCTTTTTCATTTTTTCCTTGAATTCGGTGAAATATTCATCCATGACTGATGTAAAATTGTCCCCTAGTGACTTGAAAAATTCACTAATTTGAATTGTTACTGGTCGGGTAGTGTCCCAATTGACATTACTGACAGATGGGAAAAAGTCTTGAAAGTAGAAGAATATACACATGAGGAGTGTACCAAACTTACATGAATTAGATTTTTCTAATCTAATGGTACTCATGTTCTCCTCTAGTTTCTTCAGTAGAAGCTCAGATATGTCCAATTGTAATCCATTCTTCACAATCTTATGGGTAGTGTCAATTGCTCCGCATGCTATGATGTTTAACCGGCTGGCTTGGAATACCTTGTATCCCAGTAGACATGCATTGAACTTCAGTTCTGGATCGGTGATGGATTTTTCCTTTAAACCTCTGCCATCCCATACTGCACATGTCATCTTTTCTATATCGGGGTGAGGAGGATGTTTGAGTGCTTTGACCTTGTTGGTTACTTGATAACTGGTTATTGTATGTATTACATCCTTGGTGATTGGTTTTGGCTCGTCCAACCACATATTTTAGTCATGTACTCTTCTAAGAACTATCCGAATTCACTCAGTTTTGAATTCCTTCAGAAACATTAGGGCATTTGTCAACCCTTTTACTTCAATGTGTTTATGTTCATCCTTGATGTTTCCATTTGTGCAAAGCTTCTTGTAAGCTTCTTCAACTTCAAGATCTCTGATCTCTGCAACCTTATAGTGGATATAGGCTCAGACATTCTCAACTAGCAAAACCCTAGGTGGTATGCTTGAGAATGCTCCACCGTCATTGGGTTGTGAAGCAACCTCTGGAAAAAATTTGTACTTAGGCTCTTCACATGTAGAGTTCTTGGTCAAATTAACTTTCTTATCCTTTGCATTCTTGATTTTTGAAACTTGTGAAGTGGTTTCCATGTTTCTTGAATTTAGGGCTTCTTTTGTAAACAAACTGTGAGGTTGGTGAGTCTTAGTTACTCACTTGATCTTTTGTAGTTGTTGTGAATCTGTCAGAGTAGTCGTGAATGTGCTTGTGAGTCGTGAATGTAATCAGGTCATTGTTCTTCTCTCTATTCTTCGCTCTACTCTTTGCTCTTAATCACTTTGTGAATGAATGAGCTTTTCGTTGCCCTTTTATAGATGATGCCCTAAGTTGTACAATAAATTCTTTACCCACTTCTTGGTGTTCGAAGATGGAGTCACTCGGGGAACATACCAACTTCATTCTCGATGAGAATGCGATGCTCAGGGTAAGTGTCAATTCAATTGACCTTTCACATGTTCACTGATGGCGCTCGATATGTAGGGAAGATTTCATTGTCTTTTTACATGATTACTGACGATGCTTGGTTTACATTAACAACTTAGCTGTTATATGTATACCGATGATTCTCGGTGTGTATTGACTGACGAGATTAGATTCACAAATTCATAACAGATAATGCTATAGTGCATCTTCATTCATGCTAATTTGGCATCTTATCAATGTATATTGGAGCTGACGTAAAATATAGCTTTGTATAGTGCAGTTCCATACTTACTTGTTCTGCTTAGGTGGGGGTGGTGATATCACCAAATCGATTGGATAAGGTGTCATCAATTGTATTGCTTGGTCCAACATCATCAGTGTTTATAGCTTTCCTCCACATTTTATTTCTCATCTTCCTGATGTCTTCAATGGTATTTTTATTGGAAAAAATGCTTGTCTCTATCTCTCTGTCTTTTTAGTCCTTTCTTAGATGACTGACCCTATGAAAGTGTAAGCATGTCATTCCAGGGTTAGTCCAACTTCTAAATTTTCTTGTCCATTTCCTCATGCAATTTGTAGCTATGTGTCCATATCTACCACATGTTGTGCAATTTTCCCATGTGTTTTAATCCCAAACATATGAGTTACCGACTCTTCTTGGTTGATAACCATTTTCTTGTTCTTTTGGTTTCCATGCTTTCTTTTTCTTTTTCCTACATTCAAGAGATGTGTGCCCATGCATTTTGCAAGTAGAACAATATTTTTCCATGTAGGATTCCTTTTTTGTTTATTTCACCTTAGATCTGCATTCATGTGCTTTGTGTCCATGCTTGTTACAATTATAACATCTACCTATTAATGTAGATGTGGATTTAGGAATACCTTTAGCTTTGTTCTTGCAAACATTTGAAGTGTGGCCTGGTCTTCCACAGTGATTGCATGACTGCTTCCTTGGTCTTGAATTTGTGTATACATCCTTTTGATCAGCTTGGTTTGATGATTTTTCATGCTCAGTATACCCTAGACCGGTATTGTTGTTGAGTCTCCTTTGTCCATTCAAGAAATCATCCATTCTTTTTGTACTCTCTTCAGCTTTCTTGATCATATCATTGTGTTGTTGTCAAATCCTTGCTTCATGCTTCAGTCTCTCATTTTCTTCTCTTAGTTCACCAATAGCTTCTGATTTATCATTGAGTTCTATGTTCATTGGGTTTGCCTCATGACTCATAAAAACTATTTGATTGGTGATCTCATGACGATGTTTAGTAAGTCTCTGTATTTTGATCTCTCTCTTGTGTAGCTTCTCAGTGATCTTCCTCCTATCATCAATAGCTAATGTTCTTTCTTGTTCAACTTGTCTAGCATTATTCATAACATCAATCATCCTTACCATCTATGTCTCTTGACCAATTTGCACTACCTTTACTTGTTCTCTCAGATTGATTTCATTCAAACTTGTAATGCTTCCTTCAAATGTCTCTTATGTATTACTAGATGTAGATCCTGATGACTCAAACAAATCAGGTATCTCTTCTTCATGATAGTTTGTTTCATTGCAGTGAGATGTCATAACTTTTCTTTCATCCAATATCTCTCTCATCTTGATTCTTGCTTCTTTGTATTGCTCATAGAAGATCTATATCTGCAACTTTTGATTCTCAATATTCTTATATAGCTTATACCTTTCCATTGTATGATCTTTTCTCTCAAGTATTTAATCTTTTCAAAATAAGAGATCTAGCTCTGATACCAATTGTTGGAATAATGGAATGGTGTGTACTGAGAGGGGAGGGGTGAATCAGTACCCATAAAACTTTATATCAATTAACCTTTAATCCTTTAGTAATCAATTCCTTGCATTACTGACCATAGATGCTTTTCTATCTTATGCATGTAATATCAAAACATAAACTTAATTACATGTAAACATTCATGAAATGTAAGAACACATGACACAAGAATTGGTAACGCAGAAAACCCTTGTAAGAAGGTAAAAATTGTGGCAGGGATGAAACCCACAAAGCTTCATTGTCTGCAGAATGAAAGGTGTCGATTAAGGCTATAAGTGTGATCACTTCTGATGATCTTACCCTGTTAGGAGTAACATTTGAGACTTGTTAAGGTCTACTTGGTTAAGAGACTTAGCTACACTATTAATGTGCACTCGGTTAAGAGATTTACATAAGGGTTGTTAAATCCACCTTCTTAAAGGATTTCTTCTATTTGCTACAATTTTTAGAGAGTAGTCAAAAATACTTATTGACCTGATAGTGTGCAATCTTGAATTATTGAATACAGATCCTTTAAGTTCACAATGTATGTGTATCACCTACAGTGATTGATTAATATATTTATGCTCGGTAGCCTTGAATCTTGTTCTTCATAACTAATTGCATCTTTTGTTGTCATTCTGCATAAAACTCTTTGTCTAATTGATAGATGTCTGTTGTAGATACAATCATCATTGTCTGATTGATTTCTACATCTATTTATACAATATATTGGCCTAAATAGGTTTCATGCTTTACAATGAAAACTCTAATATCAAAGGTTTACAACTTGACCTTGATCTCCTAGTTTGCATGTTTTCAATCAGTTAGACTGATTAAAAAAATTACATATCTTTACTTGTCCCTCAAGAAATGGTTTTAAATATTAGCATTAAAGATAATTATAAAACTTATGTTTTTTATCTGACGTGTAAATTAGATCCACTTTTCTAAGAATTAAAGTTGTCTCTCGGTAGACTGGTGCTCGGGTTGCTTAGACTGGTGCTCGGGTTGCTATGTAGTCTTTCCTCGGTGATGTCTCTGTAGCATTTTGCTTCTCGAGTTGCTCTGTAGACTGTCTGTTGGTTTACACTATTAACTTCTCTATCAGGTTACTCTATAAACTGTGCTCTCAGTGTTCACTATAAATATTCTATCGGTGATAGTGCACTTAGCATTTTCGGTGACCTCTTTGAACTGTTGTGTCGGGTTGCACTATAAACCTATCTTTCAGTGATTATGTTACCGACTGTTCAAAAATTATTTTCCTTTGTATACTAATGACAAAATATTATCCTTTAGGATTATCACTTCTCATCCTATTCACCCTCTTAATCATCCAAATCATTCCTCCAATCTCAATAATCTCTAATCATCCTAGTCGTAATCCCTTAATCATCCATAACGTCCTTAGTCATATTCTCCCAAATCCAATCCAATCATCCAAATCAATCCTCTACATCCTTAATTGTAATCCATATCCTATTCATCTTTTATTCTATCTTAATCATCCTAATCATTCACATTATTCCTAATCATCCAAATTATTCCTCCAATCTCAATCATCTTTGATCATCCTAGTCATAATCCCTTGATCATACATAACATCCTTAGTCATATTCTCCGAAATCCAATCCAATCATCCAAATCATTCCTCTACATCCTTAATCATAATCCATAGCCTTATCATCTTTTATTTTATCTTTATCAGCCTAATCATCTTTCATCCTTCATAACCATCCTTATTCATTCCTCTAATCTTAATCATACCCAATCTATTCATAATTCATCATTTAGGACCCTCATCCTAATCAAGTTTCCTAATCCAATCAAGGTCCTAATCATCCATCTTATCCCAATCATCCAAATCATTTCATCATCTTTGTAATCATTCCATCAAATTCCTAATCTTCATCCTAATCATTCTTCATAATCCACATCAACATCCACTTTCTTAATCTAATCTCATCATTCATCTTCTATTCAATATAATCACATCATCATTCTTCTAATCCAATTCAGTAGTCAACCTAATATCATTTTATCCAATTCATCGTCCTCTTCATCCAAAACCAATCCCCATTTAGTCATTCACTTGTCTCCATACATCCCTCATCTATCTTTCAAAGTTCATCCATTCTTAATTCAAATCTTCTTCTACATCCAAATTAGCATAAAACCTTCCACTTTTGGCTTAGGAGCACCTTCATAATATTTTGACTTTAGCCATCATCCAAATGAAATTTAATCAAATCTTGAGGCCATGCCTTCATATCAGACATCCATCATCAAAATCCAACATCTTTGAGGCCCTATCCTCACAGTCAAAATAAAGTCCAAACCTACTCCTAGTCCTAAGTTCATATTTCACCCCTCATCTATCTTTCAAAGTTCATCCATTCTTAATATACATCTTCATCCACCTCATATTATAATCCAATTCCAAAACCCCTCATCTACACATCATGAACCCATATTGGATTCACAAATTGGTCAATGACCTTCAAATGCAATATTCCAATCCTCCCCCTTGAATCCAACAAACCTATCACACACCCCCTAATCATCCATATCTTCTTCCTCAATCTATTCCTACTTTATCTCCTATTTCTTATCCTTCTTCCACCTTTGACGAGGGAAATCCATCTCACTGTCCTCCTTCTACATATAATCACCTTGCCCAAGAGGTCCAAGAACTCCAAAACATTATCCTTGACATGCAGAAGAAAAAGTTTCCCTCTAAAGACATATCCCTTTCCTCTTTTTCCCAAATTCATAATCTTGATCCCTCATCTAGTCCCTATCTTCCATCTAATCATATACCTCCATACAATCCTAATCCTCCTAAGTCTCCCTTATCCAAGCAAAGTTATCCAATCCCCTCAAGTAATTAACCCATGTCCTAAGATAATTCATCCATCTCCCCTGAATTAAAATATATCCCCATCTCCTAAGCCCCATGCTTCTTCCATCCCTCCAGCTACCCCAATCAAGTATCTTACATCCTTCCATTCTACCGAATCTAAAGCTTTTACCTCATCCATTTAACCACCACCAAAAGTCTAAACACTACAAGGCCTTGTTCCAAAGCATGCTAATGTGGAATTCTCTCTTCCTTTAGATCTAAGAATTCCTCCATCTTTTGACATTCCCCCATCGCATGATCCCTCCCTATCTTTTGAAATATTTCTCAATGAAGATCCAAGCCTTCCATATCAAGATCCCCTTTCTTGTCTTAATCCAACTCATGACCCTATTCCTAATAATGAGCAAGACATCCCTTAAATATTTCCATTTGAAGATTCTATCCTCCCATGCCAAGATATCCCTACCTCCCCACATGATCCCATTCTTAATCAAGATCAAGACATACCTTGTATCCCATCCATTAATGATTCCCCTCCATTTCAAGAGTTAACCTCCACTTTACGTTCACTTCATGAAGATATTCCTTCTATCCAATCCACTAATCCCCCTCCATGTCAAGATCAAATTACTCAATCTCATGATTTCATCCCTTCCACTCCATTGCATGATCCCCTTCCATCTCAAGATCCGATCATCCCTTCCATTCCGCCACATAATCCTCCTCAAAGTCAAGTTCAAAGTACCCTTTCAAATTGATGTCATGATCCCAATCCATCTCAATATCCTATTATCCCTTCCAATCCCCCTCATGAGCCTAATCCTCCACGTGATCTTGGTTCCTCCACCTCCATCCCATCATGTGGACTCACATCTTGTATTCAAAATAATAAGTATCCTCTTGGAAAAATAATTTCTCAAAATGTTGGTAAACCTTCCACCCCTTCCAAATCCAAAATCCCTCCATCTTCAGTCAAATATCCCCATCACCCATCCTCCAACTCCATATTGGGCCCTTATGTTACAAAAATTATCCCTTACCCCTCCAAATCTATTTTGGGCCCTTATATTCCAAACACCATCCCTTCCTCATTCAAATCCATTTTGGGTCCTTATATCCCAAAATCAAACGCTTCATCCCTTACATCCATTTTGGGTCCCTACATGCCTCCCACCCCCAAGAAAGATCAACAAAGGCACACATCCTTGCATTTCTTCCAACATTCATCCTCCATTATTCCATCCATAAACTCTCCAAACATTCTACCCTTGTGCACAAAAATCAAAGGATCAACATGTCCCATCTAAAAGACATGATCAAGAAAAGAAAAATGTGACCCAAAAGATAGAAGAATTAAAAAGGCCACAAAGGCCTGAAAAGAAAACCATGTGGATTCCAAAGCTACTCAATAAAGCAATTCATCTCAAAGAAATATCCAATTTGGCATCCAAACTTGCTAACCCAAAAGCTTCCTCCACTCATAAGTCCTCAAATCCTCTGTTTTACAAATCCATTTTGGGTCCTTACATCCCAAAATCTACATTTTTGCCTCTATATCCTTCAAAATATCCTCCTCCACTACTTCACCACCCTTCAAGGTGTGTGCCAATGATGATATTTCCAAATCCTTCATCCATTTATTCACCATTATTCCAACCTTTCATCCATTATCCACCAATTTCCCCCTCCTTCCATTCCATTAATCCAATCCTATGCATAAATCATTATCCCCTCACCATATCCCCCGTATGTTCATCTTCCTTCTACAATCCTACCAACATCTATGAGTATATATCTAAAATATCTTAGTCTATTATAAAACATATCAAAGGATACCATCCATGTTACTAGATGCTTGAGTCCTTCCACCTTCTTCCTTATCATGTATCCACTGTCTTCCAAATCCACTCATAAATCCATTCGCTTATCGTCATCCCCTTTCACTCTACCCTTGGGGAAAATCTCCATCCATAATGTTCTACCATGCATATCCTCCACATCCCTTATCCACCACCCATTATCTTATCCACATACATCCTCCTTTTCCCATATTTGATCTTGACTATCATATTCATTTTTTCCATCCATATGCATCTACCATATTCATTACTCATCATCCATCCACCATCCACAATCCTACATAAGTCCATCCATTTTATCCATATTTTATCTTTATATCCTATCCATATCTTCCATATTATAGTCCTTATCCTATTTCTTTCCTCCATCCCCTATCCATAATCCTATATAAGTCCATCCTCCTTTCCATGTCTTTGATCTTGGTTATCCCATGCATTTTCTCCATACAATATCCATTATCCTATTTCATCCATATCTTTCATGTCATTATCCCCTATCATATTCATACCCTCCATCTCATATCCCTTTCCACATTTCTTACCTTTACTCTTCATACAAACTAGAGTCACTAAAATATCCATGAATGCTTTGGACAATACAATCCTTTATCCCCTCCATGCACATCCTTTATACACTATCCATCCATCTCATATGGCCTTTATCCCCTCTATGCACATTCTTTATACACTATCCATCCATCTCATATAGCCTTTATCCTCCATCTCTCCACCCTTCATCCTCCCACCTCTAGTATGGAGGCATCCTTTGCAACATTGTCCTTGGATCCTACTACCCTTATTCCTCATCCTCTTGTCTTAGATTCACATCCCTTACACTTCATCCTTCCATTTCATACATCTTTTATCCCCCACTTTCCCATCCTTCATCTCCCTACGTTTAGTGTGGGGCATTTCACTCCTTTTCCTCATAGTTCTTGGATTTCCACTCTTTTATCCTTCATCCCACACATCCCTCCATTCCAAAATACCTATCTATCCATTTCATTCTCTTTATCTCCTATTTAAGCCATATCTTCATCCTTCCATACTCTATCATTCCTTTCTTCTCCCTTGTCAAGGGTCCCAAGCCATTTTATCCCTTCTCTATATCTAATTCAATCTATTCATCTTCCAATCCCATTCCATATAATCCATTTATCTTCTAATCCACTCTATCTTATCCTCCAATCTTATCATATCCAATCTATTTATCCTCTTTCTATCATCTTATCTACCCTCCACTTCCATTCCATCTAATCCACTTATCTTCTTCCCATATCTAATTCAATCTATTCATCTTCCAATCTCATTCCATATAATCCATTTATCTTCTAATCCAATCTATCTTACCCTCCAATCCTATCATATCTAATCTATTTATCCACTTTCTATCCTCTTATCTACCATTCACTTCCATTCTATCTAATCCACTTATTTTCCTCCCATCATATCCAATTCAGTCTACTTATCTTTTGATTCCCTTCTATCCAACCCCAAATATTTTTTTTAATAAAATCCCTATAATATAAAATCCCAAAATAGTCCAATCAAGTGTGATCAATACTAATACATGCAATCCAATCTAGCACATCAATCTTTAATCAAGTCATCATCTTGACCCAAATCACCTGATAATTGATCAATAAACTTTTCATCAAAACATAATCATGGGATGTATCCTTCCCAAATCCTTTGGATGTGCATTATTCTTATCGTTAACATTGTCATCCTCAATCAATCATCAATCATCAATCAATCAATTTTCAGCTTGACTAGGGGCAAATGTTGGTTTGCTTTTGGTTTATGTGCATGCTTTCTTGTTGCTTGTATGTGTTATTATTGTTTGCATTTATCATGGTCTTTTCACCCTATTGTCACACAAAATTGTGGTCTTCCATATCATGGTATCGTACGACATATGATTGTATTTAACATTTTTTATCACGTACTTGCCACCTTGTCATCTTGGTTCCTCATACCTTGGTGCATAACTTCAAGTACAATATCAAACCTAGGTTTCTCACACCATTATAGCATTATTTTCCTATATTCTTCCTTCATCATCCCTATCCTTTTCCCTTTCCTTCCATAATCCTCTCCATTTCGAGAGTTCACTCGTATTCTCTGAACCCGTGTATCCTCTCAAGGGGGCATACTAATCCCTCCTCGTCATCCTTCCTCATCCTTCCATGACTGAGGTATCATGCTTCTAGTCTTATCCCTTTTATCCACTATGTTTTATTCTTCTTTGACATAACATCATTTCATGGTGCTACATCAAAGAGGGGCAAAATGTAGACACCTAAAATTGTCCATTCACACTTTAATATTAATCTTTATTAATATTTTCCCTTGACATTATAGTTGATTTTAATTAATTAACTATTGTGTTATATTCCTCTATTTATTTAATTTAATTAAATAAATTCATTTTCTCTTTTTATTAAAATATTAAAATATATTAAAATCAATTTAATATATTATCCCTACATCTCTTAATAAAAAATAAATTTTACTTATTTTATTCCTCCACTAGCCTAAAGTTCTTCTAAACCTTGATTAAATTAAAATTATTTTAATTTAATCCCCTTTTCCCTTTTTTTCTAATCTTGTTTTTCCTAATATTCCTTTAATCCTGATTAAAGGTGAATTATCTCTAATCATGTGCACAATCACCTTTTCCAAGGTAGCCACCTCTCCATCTCTTTTCTCCTCCAATCATTTCAAATTCCTCTATCCCTCTAAATGTGAAGTTTGACTTTTGCATCTTTTGCCTCTTAATTCTAGCCATACATCCCTTTTGCCTCTCAATCTCCTTCAACTTTCTTTCACCTCTTAATCCTAGCCATCCATATATTTTGCCTCTTAATATCCTTCAACTTTCTTTCACCTCCTAATCCTAGGCATCCATCTTTTTTGCCTCTTAATCTCCTTCATCCAAGCCTACCTAACCCTTTCAAAAATCTATAAAATAGGAGCCTTCTCATTTCTGATAACGGACCATCTCTCATACATTGTTATGTTGCTGGAATGTGAGCAACCACATACCTTCTACAACAACATTATCAAACACTTTAGCATTTTGGGAGGTTTGCATTGCATGTTTTATGTTGAAGTAGTTTAAGTTTGTTTCTTATTTCATTTCATCATATTTGCATGCTTGTTTCTCCATATCATTTGAGGTATATGTGATAATGTAGGATTGAGTTTACTTGCTTAAGCTTTTTTATTTATTTGCATTTTTACATACCACGGACATTAAAGTATCTATAAACATGTAAAACATCCAAACATCATATATATTTAAAACAATACAATACCATAGTCATCATTGTTAAAAGTGTGATCTATCTCAAAATACAAACGCAAATGTCTAATCAACTCTCATCCATAGGATGATGGCTCCGTGAGCCTGCGATGGGATGAAGGTTGTGGGGTAGATGAGTGCTTATGAGATTTCATTGAATGTGACTAGCTCCTTGATGAGATCTATATCTCATATCCTCAGATGACACATTGTAGCTCTTGGGAATCTCATCTGGTTTCCTTGAGCTTGTGTTTGGACTCCTTTAGTTGTCACTCCATCCTCTCTACTATTTGTTAGAATCACTCTAGTTCCTCCTTTCCTATCTCAAACTCCATCCTCAAGGGTGTGAATATGTCCTTGTGCCTCCCTATGTCTCATTATGGTGCATAGGTGACCTATGATGATGATGGGATCCATGTTGCTAAGGCCATATCCTTGCCTACATGACTCACAAGGTGACACCATACATCACTACCAACAGAAAAAAATCAATTATATCAATAACACACACACACACACACACACACACACACACACACACACACACACACACACACACACACACACACACACATATATACATAAANATTATATCAATAACACACACACACACACACACACACACACACACACACACACACACACACACACACACACACACACACACACATATATACTTAAATCTATTTTTGAATTTGGATCTCCCTCCTGGTACCTAGGATTGATAGTAGTTGGAGCCTTTGGTGTTGGATTATGGGATGATGGTGGGGACATAGAAACACTACCCTCTCCTCACTCTCGTATTAGTAATCCCATTGGGGTGGATGCTCTAACAAGGATCTTTGTGGTTCTCTCCTCAAAGGAGTGGTATTTTCCTCCTCATCTCCTCCTTGGTTACCTCCCATAGGTGCCTCCTCAGCCTCAACTCTAGGCTTCTCATCCTCCTCATCCTCCTCCTCAATTTTCTCTTCCTGCTCCTCATCTCTGACTGCCTATAGCCCTGGCCTCAGCAATGGCCCTAGGTCACCTATAGGGTAGTCCATCGGAAAGATGACACTAACTCCATGATATCTTACATATCTTGTGTACTCTCTAAGTACACCTACATGATATCTCACATATCTTGTGTACTCTCTAAGTACACCTACATCCTCTATATCATCGAATACCTTAATATTTTATCCCTCCTCTACTATGGAGTATGTTTCCTCTATCTCATCCAGAGTAGGTATCAGTTGAGCCCCAGGCCTTGGTCTGTACTATTGTCCCGTGAGTAGATAGACATTGATCTTGGTGCACCCTGTGCAAAGTTGAACTACCTCCTCACTCTATCAAAATAGAATCACACCGTAATGTAGTTGTGTTATCCCTCTAACCATCAATCTCTCTACATGCATCTCATCTGATGATATGTGCTAGTCCATATCACCATCTGTTGATATGGTATCCAAATGATATCGGTTTTCTACAACCGATCGATGATGATCCTCTAATACAATAGATCTCCCCACTGCCATGCATTGCATAATGTATAAGAAAATGCATGTGGATATGTCATGTATTAGGGCATATGATGATTCATATACATGTGATATGCTCAAACATCCATACCTGTAGAAATGTAAATATGACGAGGCTCTTCCACTGATAGCGTACATACTTCCCTAAATCATAATAGAAGTGAGAAAGCATACTCCTCCCCCAAGAGTAGACATTATGTTGCTCCTCTATACTCCAAACAACATGTGTGATACATGTTGGAATAATGGTCTCTTTGTAATATAGTATAACTACTACAAGAATTGTGCACAACATCACCTTCCTAACCAAGGGAACATCCCCTACAGCATACATTAATGCCTCTAGTGATATTTAATGTGTGGGCTCATGAGGATCAACTCGATTGAGACAATATACCTGATCCTTGGCTATCTCTACTTATGATTGATAGGTCACTAATATGACTACCCTCCCTCGGACATGCAATCACATGATGCGGTACACATCCTCTAAGGTCACATTCATCTCTCCAAAAGATAGATGGAATGTCAATGTGTCCTCTTCCAATCATTCCATCAGTGCTATCAATATCACAAAATGGAATCTCATTGATGGTAGATAGTATATCCAATACATACCCACATTTCCTAGTAACACGAGATCCTTGGTACTTAGTGTTCATATTTGTCCATGTAGATATGACATCACCTTCACTCCTTAGTTCTCTTGTATGGTCGAACATTCCTGCAATCACATGACAATGGAATGACATCAGTAAACAATGTATACACCATATCACTATTGCACCAAAAACTAAAAACTCTAATCTATGATTACATAATACCCTGTAGGGTACAAAATGCCTCCTAAGGTATAAATCCCTCTAGAGGGTAAAAAACACCTCCCAGGGTACTAGTCGCTCTAGAGGGTACAAAATGCCTCCCAGAGTACACAACGACCCGGGGGGTACATGGCCACTTGGCAGTTTTAAAGTAAATAATAAGCTACAGTGTTGTGCAATACAAAATTTAGAATGCAATATAGAAAGTCAAAATCAGTGGTGCAACAACATACCTCATCCAATGGTGTCCTATCCTCCACTGCCCATCTCAGGTTCTAAATTCGTGTAAAAATGATCAAGTTTCTCCTCAACACCTTCTCTCCTCTTCAAAAACACAAAAAGACAAGGTATGAAAATTACACTTTGAATAAAGTTAAATTCCTATTTAAGTGATATGTTCTATATTTTATTTTTCACTTTCTTTTTAACATTTATCTATGTCATTTAATATGCTTATTCACTTAATCATTCCTATCTTGAGCTATAGAGCTTTGATTTTCCCATTGTTTATTGCAGTGAGATTATTATTTAGCTCCCTAGTTATTCAAATGCTCGATATGAGATTCTGAGTTCATGATCTTGAGCCCTATAAATAGAATTTGTCAACAACTTCACATTTATAATTAATTGTGGTATACATGATACCATGTTTCACCTTCCTAAATAGCAAGCCAAAATAGGGGAATATTTATACCTATGAATTTCATCATTCCCTTAGTAAGCCCTAGGTGGTTTATGATTTTTAACTCACATGTGGTTTTGTAGAATGTGGTTCCTAACATTTTATTGTAGGAATTGCACACTTGAGCTTTGAGATGTCCTTTTTCATTTATTGATTTCTTGTACTTTAGCTTGCATATGCACGTAGTGTCATATACCGCCAAAGTGGGGGCTAAATGTACCATCATAAATTGTAAGCACCTAAGTGGTGTACAATTTCATGATTGTTTAGTACCTGCCTTAGTGTGTTTTCATTATAATTTGCATAATAGGACTTCATAATTGCACTTAATGAATACCTAAATTCAAATATGGGTCCTCTGTCTCTTCAATCTTGATTAAAATTGAGGTATACCCTTATTCATAAGTGGGATCCTCTATTTTCCCCAAATCCAATAATTCATTTAATCTCTTAGGCCCTATGTTACCATTTGCGGCCCTCGTGTTCTGTCCTAACCTCGAAACTGGCTATCAGTTCTAATCTCGCATCCCTTGATTTCTCGGAACCCACAGTCTTGATTTGGGCCTAAAACGGGTGGAACAAAATATTTGAAATGTTCTATTCCCAAGTATAGAATGTTTCAAATGTTTTGTTCCTGGGTATGGTACAAAATGTTTCAAATGTTCTATACCTCAATTTTTCAGCCCAAATTTAAATTGGGTCTCTGTCTCGGTGATTTAGTGAAGGATTAGGATCTGCAGTTAGCTCTCTCAATTATATCTCCCAAATTGGTATAAAATAAATCCTCACACTTCATTTTGGTAAGATGAAATAAATTTCAAGGTTGGAACTCCAATTTTAAGAGATCCCATGAAGTGAGGACTTGTGAATCAAGGTTACATCAATCTTCTATCAAGAATTCAAAACATTTTCAATATCAAGATGGAGCTACAAAAGGATTATGATGATGACTAGGATATCACCAAATGATGATTGGCTTGTACACTTCCTCTTTGGATTTGGGTATACTTTCTTCTTATCATCAGATATACATGCTTGTACTTTGAATCTATACATATTGCATGATTTCAATCACACATTGATTACATTTTCATATAGGATTTACTCTATCACACTACAATGTATCTTTATATTGCATTTATGCACTTTAGCTCATAGAAATTTAGACATACTCTAGATTCACGAGCACTACACACATCATTTATGTCATAATCACTATTTGTAGAGATGGGAATCACCAAAATTGGGGATTTACCAAGGCGAACCCCTATATAGCCACCCACCCACACATTTCTCAGATTTGCAGGTGCAAAAGACCCCAAAATAAGCTGTCAGAACTTTTGTGTCATCTCCACACTAAGACAACTACTCTGCAACTTATCTCGATAGAAAAAATCAAGTATAGAATGTTTTAAATGTTATATACATGGGTACAGAACGTTTCAAATGTTATATTCCCTACGAAAATGGGTGAAATTTCAGGTGGTGACAAATGTTGGGCTCGGGATCTCAGATTATCAATTACAAGTATTTTCAGGATTTTGGCAGTCAAAAACTCATATCTGATTCTTCATTTCTCCTATTTCAATTCTAGGTGCACTCAAATTTATTGTCATCTCCTTCTACATCTAATTTTGGGTTAATTAGATCACTTCTTATCTTGATTAGTCAATTTTCATATTAGTCTTATTCATCTCCTTCTCGATTCTAAGCAGTAAAGAAATAGAAACATCGAGAGAAAAAATATTGCATTGGCATCCCTCTTACCAGGTGGTGCTGATATAATTTTTCTTGAGGTGGCTTCGTATTCCAATGTGTTTTGTGAATCAAGGAAAAGTAGGCTTTAAGGTGATCCCCTTTCCATACTACACCATACATTTACAAGGTAGATCTAACATTTACCTTTACATTGACATACTTTCCTTTCATGCAATTTCCTTTATATTTGAAGGTTGATTCCCCAACCAGAGTTTGACCAAGGAAAACCCCTTTCTACAACATTTTTCCCATTTTTCTATGTGCAAGAACAAGTGGTGAATCTATCAAGAGTTAATCCAGAAAGTACATGATCCGATAGATTGTCTGTGAATGTTTCAGGCAGGGTTACAAGGTATAAAGTGAGCCAAATGTTCTATACTTGGGTACAGAATGCCTAGGATCATCTATACCCTATAAATTAGCTTCAGATTCATACCATAGGTTAGTTTAGTCTTCTAGTTTTAATTTTAGGTACTTACAAGTTTTTGTCTATTTTCTATCAGTCTGTGTTTACTGTAACTTGTCATATTTGCTTATATGTCATTCTATCTTGCATCACCCTATCATATCCCCATAAATTAAAATCATTATAATACATTATAGTGAAGGATAATTGTACTCACTTAGTGCTTAAACCTACTTGAGCCTATTGGGTCATCTGCCTTCTATGTTTACATTAGGAAAAGGTGGATTACCTACTTCACCTCCAATCCATCCACCATTTTTCAATGTACACTAGAGAAGGGGACTCAAAATTTATTATTGATGCTGCTAAAGGAATTATTAAAATTGATGTAGGAGCATCTTGGTATCTTATCAATCTTGCATCAAATAAAAATATTTGTTTTCCTATTTGATCAGTCTGGTGTTTCTATTACCGATCGATCTGTGGTTGTTCTTTTGTGTTGCGGTCAATACAGTATGTTTGTGGCTTCATGTTGGACCTTATTCTATGATCCCACATCATTTGGATTCATTGTGCATGATATTTTGTAGATTCTTTGCTTGACTATCCTCTTCTTCATTTTCCCGATTAGTCGTTGTGTTTTCAGATCATTTTCTGATCTTCCGATGGGAATCTTCATACGTGATCGTGTCATCTCATTGTTACATTTGAGGTCAAATTTATTGTATGATCACATATCTTATTTCTTACATTGGAGGTTGAACCTGATGATTTTGGGTCCTAGCCTAATTGTTGTAACATGTTTTCTCAATTATTGGGAAATGTGATCTTTCCTAAGCTGACCTGATGTTGTGATTGCTTTATAAGATTACGGACTTGTTCCTAAGGGGTAGGTGATCTTCATAAGATTATTTTTCTTTAGTTTGGCTAGGGTTTTTAAGGGTTTTCTGATCATAATTAGGCTTGTATGCTTGGCATGGGAGACTGCATGTTGTAGATCTGTTGTAAATTATTTTCTGATAATAATAGAAGGTTGATCTCTCATTTCTATCCATCTTGGCTAATTGTTTTTATTGTCTTGTATTAGCTTCAAGGATTGGACTGATCTCCTTGAGGTTTCTTCATCCTTGACTGCATCAAGTGGTATCAAAGCAGGGTTTTTCAACCTAGGGTTTTCTTGTGGGGTGGTTGTTGAAAGGATCCAACCTATAGCTACTAAGGATTGTGTAAATGGCCAGGAGAAATGCTAGAGGTGGAGCCCGGATTATAGATCTAGTAGTCTTAGATTTGTTGAGATAATACCAGATTGGAGGCGGTAGATATTGCTTAGAGGAGAGGAAAACATATAGAAGATGCAAGTGATGAAGAAGGAGATGAAAAAAATTAGGAACCAACAGTAGAAGGAGAAAACAATGGGGCAATCCGAGAGTTTAATCGTGAAGAGGAGATGTTCATTAGAGCCTTGACTAATGTTAATAGGAGACCTCACTTCAACCCACCTAATTATCATGGAAAACTGGATGCTAATGAATTGATAGATTATATCATACAGATGGACAAGTATTTTGACCTTGAAGGAACTAATGAAAAGAAGAAGGTAAAGTATGCCTGCACTAAGTCAAAAGGACATACATCCTTATGGTGGGAACATTTGCAGACAGATCGAAAAAGAAGGGGTAAAGACAAGATCAAATCTTGGGATAGGATGGTGAATAAGTTGAAGGCTAAGCTTATGAATGAGGACTACCAAGTAAGTATGTTTATAAAGTTGCAGAACTTGAAGCAAAGAGACCTAAGTGTTAAAAGTTATAATGAAGAGTTCTACAAGTTGAACATTAGATCAGGTCATATAGATGACGAGGTTGAACAAGTTGCTTGGTATCTTAATGGTTTGAGGATATCCATACAAGATGAAATCAGTCTGTTGCAGGTTAGGAGTGTAGAAGAGGCTTATAAGTGGGCCTTGAAGGCTGAAGAAAAGCTGAATAGAAGGAATAAGCAAAGATAAAGAGGAAGAGGAGGAAGATTCCAAAGAGGTAAAGGAAGATCTTCTGCAGATCAGGGCAAAAGTGAGTTGGAAGTTAAGGACAATGATTATTATAGGAGGAATGACAAGAGTTCCTACCAAAATGAAGGACAAGGTAGTGGTGAAAGGAGGAAGTTTAGTGGCACTTGTTTCAAATGTGGTGAAGCAGGACATAGATCCTTTGAATGCAAGCAAGGTAACTCTAAAAATAAGGCAGAAGGTAGTAGGAGAACAAAAAAATTTGATGAAGATTCCACCGGTTTAGTGAACAAAAATCAAGCTGAGGAAGGTGAAACCTTGATTACTAAGAAGATCCTATACCATAGAGAATAAGGGAAGTCTATACAGAGGAATAATTTGTTCAGAATCAGATGTAAGGTAAAAAACAAGGTGTGTAATGTTGTCATAGACAGTGGCAGTTCTAATAATCTTACTTCAGAGGAGTTGGTTGAAAAATTGAAGTTGCAGAGGTTTGAGCATCCTAAACCCTATCAGATTGCATGGATACAAAATGAACACAAGATACTAGTAAGTGAACAATGCCCTGTTAAATTCAAGATTGGGAAGTATTATGATGAGGTTTTGTGTGATGTTATGCCTATGGACGTGTGTCATATCTTGTTGGGTAGACCATGACAATATGATAGGCAAGTTATACATGATGATAGAAAGAATGTTTACACTATTGTTTCCAATTGCATGAAACAAAATTTGTTACATTTAGAGGAACCTCCTAAGAGTGAAGTGTGTACCAATGCAAGAATTTGTCCACTAGATGGTAGGAAGTTTTTGGATGGTGTGAAGCATAATGATGTGTGTTTTTCTTTAGTACCGAAGGAGTCTGAGAAGAATGTATTGGCAGAAGAACATCCTAAAGAAATCACTGGATTGTTGAATGAGTATGTTGACATAATTTTAGATAATGGACCTGATGGATTACCATCGGTGAGAAGTATTAATCATTACATGAATTTGATACAAGGGGCTAGTCTTCCTAATAAAGCAACATATAGGATGACACCAACAAAGAATGAAGAACTCAATAGATAAGTGCAAGATTTTTTAGAGAGAGGGTTGATTAGAGGAAGTTTGAGTTCATGTGTAGTACCTACAGTGTTAGCACCTAAGAAAGATGGACAATGGAGGATGTGCATCGATTCAAGAGATATCAACCATATTACAATTAAGTATCAGTTTCCTTTTCCAAGGATGGATTATTTGAGTGGAGCTAAGTATTTCACCAAGATAGACTTGAAGAGTGGATATCATCATATTAGAATCAGAGAAGGTGATGAGTGGAAGACTATATTTAAGACAATGAAGGATTGTATGAGTGGTTAGTAATGCCTTTTGGATTGTCTAATGCACCTAGTACTTCATGAGGCTAATGAATGAAGTCTTGAAGAGATTCTTGGGTAATTTTTTGATTGTGCATTGGGATGATATTTTTATTTTAAGTAAGAGCAAAGAAGAACATTTGATGCATGTTAAACAAGTATTGTAGAGGTTAAGAGAAGATAAGTTGTTGATAAACATCAAAAAGTGTACTTTCATGAAAGAGGAGTTAATATACTTGGCATTTGTAATATCTATTGAAGGATTGAAGATGGATCCTGAGAAAGTGAAATTCATTGTTGAGTGGCCTATATCGGGGAATGTTGGAGAACTAAGATCATTTCATGTGTTGGATAGTTTCTATTGGAAGTTCATTAGGACATTTAGTTCAAACCGTGGAGTGATGACTGAAACTATGAGAGGAGATAGGAAGGAGTTCAAATGGACACATGGATCACAAAGGATTTTTGCATTGTTAAAGTAGAAGGTGAAAAAACAACTGGTATTAGCTTTATGTGATTTCACTAAGGTATTTCAAGTAGATTGTGATGGTAGTGGAAATGCAATTGGAGTTGTCTTGACTCAAGAAGGAAGACTTGTTGCTTATTTAAGTGAGAATTTGAATGATGCTAAGAGAAGGCATTTAGTGTATGAATAGGAATTATATGATATAATCCAAGCTTTGAAGAAGTGGAGACATTATTCGTTACCTAGGGAGTTTCTACCGTATATTGATCATCAAGCATTGAAGTATTTGAGAAACCAAGGTAAGTTGAATCAGAGACATATGAGATGGGTTGAGTTTATGTAGAACCATACATTTTTGTTGAAACATAAGAGTGGTGTGTCAAATAAATTTGTTGATGCTTTGAGTAGGAGAAGGACTTTGTTGACTAAGATGAAAATTGTAGTATTGGGATTTGATGAATTGAAGGTCTTGTATGAGGAAGATCCAGATTTTAGTGAACCTTGGAAGGCTTGTAAGGAACCTATTGTTTCCGACAAAAGTGAGTGGTTGGATTATTTCATCCATGATGGAATGTTATTCATAGGTAGTCAATTATGTATACCGAGGAGTTCCATGAGAGATAATATGATTAAGGAGAAACATAGTGGAGGTTTATCGGGACATTTTGGCATTAATAAGATAATAGCTTTGGTAAGTGAGAATTAATTTTGGCCACAAGTTAAGAAGGATGTGATTAATTTTGTATAGAGTTGTAAGGTATGTCAAGTTGCAAAAGGTAGTAGTCAAAATGTGGGGTTGTATACACCTTTGACGGTACCGGTCAAACCTTGGGAGGAGATTAGTATGGATTTTGTACTTGGTTTACCTAGAACACATAGAGGATATGATTCAATCTTTGTGGTTGTAGATAGATTTTATAAGATGAAAATTTTGATTCCTTGTAGGAAGACTATAGATGCAGTGCATGTAGCTGATTTATTTTTCAGGGAGATTGTGAGATTACAGGGATTACCTAAGAGAATTATTTCAGACATGGATAGTAGGTTTGTTGTTTATTTTTGGAGAACACTTTGGAAGAAGATGGAAGCTGATTCAAAGTTCAGTTCTACTTTTCATCCACAAACTGATGGATAGACAGGTTGTGAACAAGAGTTTAGGGAACTTGTTGAGGTGTTTAATTGGAGATAAGCCTAGAAATTGGGATTTAGTTTTTCCACAAGCATAGTTTGCTTATAACAATTCAGTAAATATGAGCACAAGGAAGACACCATTTGAAGTGGTTACTAGGTTTAATCCTAAGGGAGTAGAAGAATTAAGGGATATAAATCACGATGTTAAGAAGAGTGTTGAAGGAGAGGAATTTGTTGAGGTTATAATATTGTTGCATGAAGGAGTGAGAGATCATTTGGAGGAAATGAATCAAGTTTAAAAGAGGAGAGAAGACATGAAGAAGAGACATAAATAGTTTCAAGTAGGAGATGAAGTTATGGTGAAGCGTAGACTTCTTGTTGATAGTTATAACAAGTTGAGGATAAAGAATTTTCATCCTTGTAAGATCTTGAGGAAATTTGATCCAAGGAATCGATATGAAGTGGAATTACTAGAGGACATTGATATATTGTCAGTCTTCAATGTTGCAAATTTGTATGAATATCATGAATCATATTACAGTGGTAGTGAAGGATCATATGTTGGGAAAAACTATCCTAAGAATCAGATGGATCATATAGAGAATATTTTGGATAACAGAGTTGGTCGAAGGACAAGAGGTAAGCAGTATATGGAACATCTTGTCAAATGGAAGGACAAACTAGTGGAGGATTCTTCATGGATTTCTTAGGCTGAGGTTGACCACTTTGGCCCAAAAAAAGTGAGAGGCTCACTTTTTTTAAATACCCTGGGTGTCTTATGCATAAGCATCTTGGCATAAAACAAAAAAAAATTGTTTTCCTCTTTGATCAGCCTTTTGTTTCTGTTAGCGGTCAATTTGTGGTTGTTCATTTGTGTTTTAATTGCTACAGTGTGTTTGTGCCTTCATGCTAGACCTTATCCTATGATCACACATCATTTAGATTCATCCTGTGTGAGATTTTGCAGATTCTTTGCTTGACAGTCTCGTTCTTCATTTTCCTGGTTAGTCATTGTGTTTTCTGATCATTTTTTGATATTTTGATGGGTGTCTCCGTACGCAATCGTGGTAGCTCATTGTTATGTTTGAGGCCGAATTTATTGTATGATCACATCTCTTATTTCTTACATTGGAGGTTGAACCTGATGATTTTGGGTCCTGGCCTATTTGTTGTAACACATTTTCTCAATTATTGGGAAATGTGATCTTTCCTAGGCCGACTTGATGTTGTGATTACTTTATAAGTTTATGGACTTGTTCCTAAGGGGTAGGTGATCTTCATAAGATTATTTGGCTTTAGTTTGGCTAGGGTTTGTAAGGGTTTTCTGATCATAATTAGGCATGTATGCTTTTCATGTGAGACTGCATGTTGCAGATCCGTTGTAAATGATTTTCTGCTAATAATAGAGGGTTGATCTCTCATTTCTATCAATCTTGGCTTATTGTTTTCATTGTGTTATATTATCTGCAAGGATTGGATTGATCTCCTTGAGGTTTCTTCATCCTTGACTGCATCAAAAACCAATTGGTTTATTGAGGGTATTGTTGGAGTTTACAATTGTTATGCTTTGAAAGCAACCAATATACCCTGAGACTAATGTTAGGAGTGGTTAGCTCCAAGTATGAGAGCTCTACAAGGTAACTGGACCAACTATAGGGACAAGACTTCCCTTTTCACTTCTGGCTCGTCAAAACCAAGGCGGGTACACCTAATCTAGATAGATATTCAACTATCACAACTCTTTAAAGCTCTGGATTTTAACAATAGATAAATAGTAAGAAAGTAATAAATGGTAACCACTCATTCAGTGACTCTTCACTACCATACAGGATACACAACCAACAACCACAAAACTCAAAAGGAACTAAGATGGTTTTGATTTTTTTGGTAGGGCGGAATATATCCAAACCTATCAGATATGTATCAATGTAGAAGGTACTAATTACTGATCGATGCTTTATCCATTGGGAAATGTTTTTAGTTCAGATATAGGACAAAGAAACTAACTACTGTCAAGGACTCAAAACCATAAATACAAATAATTCAGATCAAACAGTTCTTATAAGATCCTTATGTAAACAAACCCAAATAACTTATGTCAAACCCAAATAACTTATGTCATATCCAAAGCATTATTTGATTTGATCCTAGATCAAAACTAAGGACTAATGACATATACACAGACAAATTCCATGCAATGAATCAGAAAATTCACAACTTCAATAGGTAAGCACCAAGGAGAGACTTAAATCTAAAATATTTTATTAAGTACAAAGAATCCAGCTTCAATTCCAAAATGCTTCAAAACATATGCCACTTCAACAAATGCAAGATATCTGCAACTTTCTATTCTATAATGATACTCTCTAGATATACATCTGATATACTCACTAGAAACAGTAAACAATTCTATGCCTTATGTTCCTTTCCCCAAATTTCCAGCCCTTCTAAACGATCTTGGAAGTCCTTTTATAGGCCAAGGACTGCAACAAGTTTTGGATCATTTAGGGTTAGGGCTCAAATATTTAAAACATTACATGACAAAAGAATTTAGTTCATCTCAGCAACCAAGCAACTCTGTCACTGACAAGTTGAAACATTCCTTTGATTCAGTTTGTTGAAAAATCTTATCTAGGCATCATCCACCTGGGAAACTGTAGAACAAAGCTCTGTCAAAGGAACAATAAATGGAATGTTTGGTTCACATTAATTACCCCAGAAAAACCTAGCCCTTCAGCACTGCAGAACGCCAACTATTCTTTCTTGGAAAGATCAGGATCCCAAGAACATATCTGATCTTTACTTATACAATTCTGGAAAAGACACCTCATTGATGGCGAAGAGAGAAAGATAAAACAAAGGTTTAAAATGATTAACGAGTCAATTAGAAACCCTAAAGAGATAATCTCTACATAAATGTATTTATAATCACCAAAATTTCCTTCATACAACATCCAACAACTGTTCAAACCAAGCCCAGAAGATCAAATTCCTCAATTAAATGCTCTCTTACAAGATGACTCAGTTCATCGCTTGAAAACCCTGAGAAATAGATTTGAAAATTTGGAAATCTAATACATCTACACCTGGTGTGGAATATGGCATCAATGGTCAAGATTTGAACTTAACATGTCTTTTAATCAGGGCCACAGATCATCCTTAATTTACCCAGGCTTTGAAGATATGATTTAGACAGGTGGCATCTTGTCGCGATGCCTTCATGGATAAAACTCAATCATATATTGCTTTGAGGCTTCGTGCCCACCATCCAATAACCACAAACTTACTTTACCTTTACTTGATCCTTCAACGCTGACTTTAGATCCGACTAGCGACATGGCAGGCTGGCATGATGCCTCAATAACTATCCATCAAGCATCTTCTCCTTAAGGCATAACGACCACCATCAGATGAAATCTAACTTGACTGCACTTTGCCTTTAACCTGCCTTTGACCTGAGCAACACAATCCTTTGTATCATTGAATCACCGAATCTTTGGCTTAACCCTAGTATGATCATGAGATTCAGAGATAAAGGCTATCTCTGAATCACTGAATACTTGTCTTGACCCATGGTTTATTCAGATATTGAATGACATCCCTTGATCTGATGAGTCTCTTGGACACATGTTGACATCATGTCACATCTTGGCCTTGTATCTCATGATCGCTGAATCCTTTAGCTTGGCTTTAACTTATCTGGCGATTCAACAATAGTCGTACATCAAGTGGTCTTGATCAATGGTCCTTGAGTGATCTTTGAAAATTTTCTTCTAACTTAGGTTCGTTCTGAGATTTAGAGATAATGCTTTATCTCGTGATTGCTGAATTAAAATCTTAACCATGGTCTGGTCTTGAGATTCAGAGATAAATCTTATCTCTGAATCACTGAATGTATGACTTAACCCAACTTAGATTACAAGATCCAGAGACAACCCTCCAATCTTTACCAACATCTACGGTCCTCACTGAATCTCCAAATCTTTCAAGACTTAACCACAACCTTATGAGATTCAACGACAACATAAAATGTCAAGTCTTATCTTTGTCGCAAGATCTCCAGATGTTAGATACTTGACCGTGAACATTGTGAGATTAGGAGATAACTATTATGCAAAGTCGCTGAATGTTTAGTACCTTGATCCTGGTAGGACACATGTCCATCAGGCACAATGCCTTGATGGTTATATTGACTACATCTTGTGCATTAAGGGAAAGCACCCGTCATTAGATGAAAAGGGACTTGCACGGGAGATGTAAAGTATAAAGTGCGTCGGGAAATAAACTTAGGAAAATTTATAAATGAAGACCAAGCTAGAACATAGGAAACTTTAAAATGTTGGCCCCATCCGACGACTTAACACATGGAAGTTAAGGACTTAAATGATTTGAAAAAGTAACTCAATGTTATAACAAGTTCCAAAAGACCTAGGGTTTTTCATGGAAATGAACCAGGGGTTTAAGGACAGAGACCAAAAGACAATGCAAAACTAGAAGAAAATGCCTAAAACCAAAAAATTTTTAACAGTGCTAACATGTATCATGGGGTATATTAGAAAACTTCTACTTGGCCTAGTTTTTTTTGCCATTGATCATACCTTTAGGGAAGGAAATAGAGTCACAGATAATTTGGCGACTATGAAATTGCTTTTGGAAGGTACCAGATGTTGGAGGAATAGAGAATGTCTTCCCCACCAAGTAAAAAGTTTCTTTATAGAAGAGAGAAATTTGGAAATTCATGGAAATGAGAGCCAACATTATAGGCATCTAGTGCATCCTGTTGAGTATGAATTTTTTTACTTGGCGAGGAAATATTTGACTTTTTAGTTAGATTTTGGTGGAAAAAAATTTAAAACATATGACTAAGCACAAATAAGGTGGCTAGTTGCATAGTTACGTGGTAGAGTAGCCAAGTGGCAACATGATGTGGAAAATTATGGGTGGATGGTGCCATGTGACAACAATGTAATGCACTTTTATATGATGAGATAACGTCACCTTTGCATGATTGCGAAGAGTCTTGCAAGATTTTTCATGGTAGCAAGTTTGGGAAATATGTTGTAATCCACACCTCATTTATTTTTTCTATTGGAATGGGTTGTTTGTATGAGTGAATGGTCATGGAATGTAAAGGAGAAATTAAGGGCATGAAGATTAATAATTGCACTTATTGCACTAGCTTATTTACAATAATTTTCTTTCATTCTACTCACAGTATCAAGTTTTAACTTTTTGAGAGCCAAAATACTACTGTAGCTTAGAGTGACATAATGGGTGGGGATACGATAAGAACAGAACCCAAAAAGTGTGATAAATTCAAGAATGATGCTACTGTGTGGCACATATGCAAGGAGGGAGGGGTTGCTTAGTATATTGTGAGTATGAATGGGTATGATGAGAATTTGTTCATACAATTCACTTCCTCATGGGTGGGCCGAAGGGTCACATTAGGAGGATTTTGATTTGAAATTAATGAAGAAGTAATAGTGAAGGCGACGAGCCTCCCTACTTTTGGAAGGAAATGGAAGAAAATGAGTTGGGTGTCAGATACATAAAACCTCAACCAATTTTTTAGGGAAAATGAAAGCCTAGTTAAACTTCATGGAGGCTACAAAAGAGAACAACTTCCGGAACCCTGGGACCAAGTATGCCTCATGGTGATGAAATATTTTACCTTAGAAGGTAGGTTTAGGTTTTTTTACTTCTATCATATGCCCTTGCTCAATTACTTTCGTAATCACAGTCTTATTTTGTTTCCCTTTTTTTCTTCTGAACTCTTTGAATAATTTTGTTAAAGAGGTGATAGATAGTGCTAAGAGTTAGGGTTTAAGAAACCTACACCCCTTCACCAAGGCCTGATTTTTCATCTTTATCACTTCCACTTGGCCCTTTGCTCGCCTAAACTAATTGTGGTCCACAAAGCCCCCAATTCCGCTTCCCCTAGCCCAGTATTATGGACACCCCTAGCCCAAGCAAGAAGAAATGTACCGAGGATTCAGGGTCAAAACTTGCTTCACGTCAGGGTACTCTTAAAACTCATACCCACATTGCCATTGAGATGGGGTTGGCTAATCGTAAACGAAAAACCTATCCCCTTAACAAGAAAAAAGGGAAAACCTCTGCTAAAAAAGCCAAATTTACCATACAAGAGATTATTTATGAAGATAAGGTTGCGGAAGAAAATAACACCCCTAGAAGATCCAATAGTCTAGCTACCAGCCCTACTAGTAAGGGGAAAACAAGAAAATGGAGGAGTCTGACATAGAGGAAGATGATGGTCATTGGAATGAGGAGAATGAAGACAAAAGTAAAGATGAGGAAGATGAAAAAGAGGGGGACATGGAGGTGGAAGACAACTCTGAGGCTGCCAACAGTTCTACCCATGTGTCTAAAAGTATCAAAATAGGACCCATTCATCTGACAAATGAAATGATGTCGAAGGAAGAGGGTGCTAGCAAATCGAATATTGTTGGGACCTATGATGACAAACAAATAGGGACCTGTGTGAAGTGCATCACCACGACAGACAAGTTGGTGAAGACTTAAGCTAGGGTGGTCGAGATTGAAATGAAAACTGCTAGCATCTCTAGGTCCAGCCTGCGTGTGATGCATAACTCAACCACTTCTCTGTGTCTCTTACAAAAGAAAATCCTTGGAGTTGATGAGAGCAAGTACAATAACTACAAGGAAATTTTAAAGTTCCTAGCAATAATCAAATGTGCTGCAACAAGTGGTATGTAAATTCAGAGGAGCTTGATACAAACAAGGTCTCTTCTGTTTTATATATATTTGCTGTTAATGGTCATTCTTGACATTATGTTAAAACTTTTAAAATTATTTTAGTTTTTAGATATGAATTTTTAAGTAGATTAGTTATGGTTACTACTGGGGATGACCCTAAGTGGCTTTTTATAAGACTTATGCTAGTATAGATGGTATGTTAGATAGGATTTTAAGAGACTATAGTTCCTTTTTGATGATATTGTTAATGGTTATGCTTTGATGTTTTTGATATTCATAGTTTGTGATTAATGTGATGTTAATGTTTTGCTACTGTCTATCGTGCTACCGAACGCCCTTTAGGCTATTGTATTATGGGACAACACCCTTGTTATATCGCTTTTAATACCAAAAACATAAGAACAAACATTACTTCCACTACTTGAAAAATGTACAATTTTCAAAAGAGCAAATGCTTAAACACTATCGATAGACTTACAAATTGTTTCTTTTTTCAATCTATCTATTTTTTCATAATTCTGTAAATTGGTATGAACATAAATGTTTTTATGACAACAAACATATTTTATTACGCCGTAGGCGTTTCCCCTTTGAACACAGTTGGGCAAAAAATTTCATCTGACGGTTGTAAATTCTGCAGACAGAATGACTGCCATTGAAATCATCTGAACATTCATTTTATTTTTACCTTTACACATCATCAGCTTTTTCGTCATAGGCTTTTTCAAGCTTCGAAGTGGTGACATTGCAGTTGAGGGCTTCCACATTCCCCGGCGGAGCAAGGTTGTGGTGAACGCGTAGTGGCTGGGGAACAATCCGGAATGGTGGGGGAATCCATGGGAGTTCAGGCCGGAGAGATTTATGGAAGAGGAGGAGGAGACCAAGGCGACGGTGGGAGGGAAAGTGGATTTTTGTTTCCTGCTGTTCGGAATGGTCAGGCGGAGCTGCTTGCTGTTCGGAATGGTCAGGCGGAGCTGCTCGGGAATCATCATCGCCCTGCCTCTGCTGGCACTGGTTATTAGCAAGTGTTTTTTTTCTGTATTGGAGACACGAAATAGGTTGTATGAATTTGTTTTTATTAGTAAACAAAAACTGTCACGTACACGACCATCAAACACATCCCCTTCGTTCATTATTTTTTTGATCACCGTCTTCTTCTGCAGTTACCATTTTTTTTGGACATGTCTGCCTTAACCGTCCACTTTCCCGCTCTATCAATAAAGGTTTTTTAAAACTTTATATGCTTTCCAGTTATCGGAAAAAAATGACCAGAGTTGGGAGGAAAAAGCGGAGTAAAATTATTGTCCGGTAAAATTCCAACGACAATAGTTTTACGTTTCTTTTGTGTCACTCGAGGTGGGACCTTCCAAGCATTGTGAAGCCGAGATTTAATATCATGTACGATGGAGGAGTATGCACAAATCAGTGAGGAGAAAATATCAACGCGCTAGGGGAGAGGACCTAGTAGTTGAACACGTTCCAATGGTTGTGATAGTAGTTCTTAACTTAATACCCATAGTTGTTGATTTAATATCTAATATTTTTGACAACATTGTACCAATAGTTGTGACTTTAAAGTTGTTTTTGCTAATCATGACTACCCATAATTGAATGAAATGTACCCTTTGTTCTAAAAAGCAGCCAATAGTGTGATGCCACATCAGCTGCACAACTATTGGGGTACCTAATT
>MU227637.1:1597126-1613056 GCA_018584345.1 Thuja plicata | reverse complement strand
CAAGCAACATTTAAGCATCCACTCATATATCCTTCAAGAAATGACAATAAAAAGAAATCCAGCAATCAGCAATACTAAAGCAAATACATAAGATATCGGTTTTGAATTCTAGGTAGTATTTGCAAATTGGAAGGACAAAATCCCTCCCAGGCCCTCGGTATGGGCAAAGGGTTGGAAGGGCGGGGTCCTTACATGCCCTTGACATGCTAGGGAGAGAGCCCTTGGTGTTGTCACTGTTGAGTCAGGGACAGGGTTCTTTAATTCAGCAGATTTGTAAAATATTTCCAGATAATTCACGTTTTCGATCAATTTAGTATTTTGATGAGTTATTGATCCGAGTATTGTTGATCTTTGGCAAGACAATTTGAAGGAGAATTATTGCAGAAATTCAAGATTACTTCTATTTTCAGAATTGTTCATAGAACTATGAATTGAATAGCATAATATAATTTCATCATTTTTGATAAAGTTATATTTATAAATATAATGCAATCCTCATCTTAAGTTGGAATATTGTTTTTGGGCAGGAATATCCCTAAAAGGGGCATTCCATTTGGTCAAATCTTAACCTTGAATTTTGATTTGTGAGATGGAACGGGTTTATCTTTGTGATAGGTTAGTTTGTTGCAGAAGGATTACTTATTGTCATTGGCCATGGCTATCTTTTGATGATCTATAATGCAGCCAATTCATCATCCTTAGCATTATCCACCTTAATATCTCCTTGCCAATTTGAAATGGCTACTGAAATTGACTGAATTTGAGTCTCCTAGGTAAAGCATCAGCTACTACATTTTTGTCACCTCAATACTAAATTTCAAAATCATATGGTTGCAATTTGGTCACTAACCTAGATTGCCTCTCATTGAGGTTATGTCGTGACAGGAACAATTTTGAAATTGTTATTCAGTCCTAACAGTGAATGCACTGTAAACAACGTATTTCTCACCTTTTCTTACAGCTAGCATCTCCTTATCATAAATAGACAACTCATTTTCTTTTTCATCTATCTTCTGACTTTCGAAGCCAAAAGGGCTTGTACCATTGAAATTGCTTGAATTTCCCAACCCAGAAGCATAACACTCAATCATAAATGGAAAAACAAAATCAGGAAGAGCCAAGACAGGAGTACACATTATTTGCTGAAAGGGCCATCAAGGCCTGGTGAACTGAGTTTGGCCATTCATATTTGTTTTTCTTGAGTAAAAGCCTGTAAGTGGTGAAACCAAGTGAGAAAATCCCTTGACAAAATATTGGTGATAACTGCAGAGCCCAAGGAATCCTCTCAATTGAGTGAATATCATTGGTTTTGGCCATTTGATAATCATTAGAATCATGGATTCATCCAAATTTGTCTTTATTGAGCAAAAGCCTATAAGTGGGGCAGCCAAATGTGTGATGCCCCTGCCTACACTCAAGACTCCCTAATAACTTTGCTTTTGTAAATGATGGGCAGTGATAGATATATCTAAGGCATTTTGATATTTAAATTTTAGGAAGCTAGTGGGATTTATTCCCCGGCCTAGCAATTCCTTCAAAAAACCAAAAACAAAAAGATTAAGTTATATTTAACCAATGGACAAAGGGTAGCATGTGAAGGGTTATGACTATTGGAGTCAAAGGGGTATATAAGAAGATATATCAAGTAGGATGGGCAATTCAGCAGAGATAATTATTTATGTTTCCTTCATGGAGTATGAATCAATGATTCAGCAATCTTGAGGATGAAACCCCTCATAGATCAGAAATTCAAGGACAAAACCCCTTCTGAATTTGATCAAATGCTGGAAATAGTCAAATCATGGATTTGATATTCCGATTTTTCATTTTCGGAATATAGTTTGGACTGTTTGGTTGACCCAGAATATGAGCGAGAAGATGCATTTCCTCCGTTTGATTCCACATTTTGAAACTGGAATTGGAATTTGAGTATGGTTTTTTTTCTAATTTTTGAATTGTTTTAATATCCAAAGAGACATGGTCATCCAACTGAAGGAAGAGCTCATCATGAACAGTCACAAGACAATTGATGGCTTCATTAGATATCAAAACTCGAGGCTGCCACAACCACAAATATAAAAATCACAGAAATACATGAATCCACAGAAAATAATTTAATTACAAACAAGAGCGACTGTAATACAGACCAGAGCATCACGACAGAAGCAATATTGGGGGCACAAAAATATAGACGGGGCTCAAAAATAGGGCTGTGGCACTCAGTATGATCCATGATCTCTCCACACCAAATACGGAGAGGAAAAAATTGTACTGAATCCACATTGCAAATGACCCCTGCATTACAATTCAGTATATGACCAATTGGTCACATCATACATAGGCATTCATATTCATCGGATCAGAGCGGTACTGGATGCTCGAAGAATGGTATGTTCACCAAAACTTTACCCCCCTACCCGGGATGAGTGGTTGGGAATTCTAGCGGGTAAAAGCATGAAACTTCCTCCAATCAGAATTATAGAAGATAGTTGCTGCTTCCTGATTTCAAGCTTTCAATGCTCCACCTTTGAGTGGGGTCAGCCCTAGGCAAATGACTGCAAACCGGAGAGGATCTAACGGACTGTAAGCCTGCAGGAAATGCCATGGTGAGGGTTTCTCCTACTCATTATGGATACAGAACAGTCAGTGATGGCGACGGGGTTTCTATATTTGGGGGAAGTCATATTTGGGTCAACCATTACTCATTTTCCAGCTGCGCAGACGGACTCATCAACGTCGTAAAAGGCTCCACTGCTATCACTATCTCCAGCAATTTCTTGATTCACCACAGCCGTTCGAACATAACAGCAGAGGAAACCCACAGCCTGTCGGACTCCAAATATTAAATTTGTTTGCACACGGATCCGAAATGGTTTGAAAATGGGGATTGAAAAAATGGGAATGCCCTCAAATTCCAATTCCACCTTTTCAAGTGGAAGATGTATATGCTGATTTTGGGCCAAAATGAGCATATACATCTCCCTCTTCAATTTTGTTTTGCACTGCCAAACTGAGGATTTGACAAATTCGGAATTAGTTTATGCCAATTCCAGGTCGATACCCGTAACCAAACGGGGTAATGTTCTCATCAAGTTAGTGGACGAAATCCCCTAACTAAAGCAAGAATATTTCAAGACATTTGTTCAAATCAAATAGCTGCAAATTACAAGAAGATTACAGCAGATATTCAAAAATAAATTTGTATTTTTCAGAATTATCGTATTCAATTTTATATTTAAATAATACTTGCAAGCCCTATTGTGAATGTGGGATATTTATTTTTAAGCAAATTAAGGAAATTTCTAGAATGGCACATTACAAAGTGTGAAAATCCCTTGACAAAACATTGATGATAACTGCAGAGCCCAAGGAATCCTCTCAATTGAATGTATTTCTTTGGTTTTGGCCATTCCATAATCACTAGAATCTCAGATTCATCCACCTTGACTTACTCTTCCAATTATGATAGTTCAAATGCAGAAAAACACAATTGCTATTCTTTGCTAATAAACTCTTTAAGTAAATGATGTTCAAGACTATCTCATGTTGGTCTATGGGCTTTTGTAGGTTTTTTTTTTACACCAAAACGCCATTTAAAAGCACGTAAACAAACTTTCTGAGATAAGGACAAAATACTGATTGTAATGGCTCACAAAGTTGTGAATCCAAAAGCCATGACTGAAAACTCATACTAGCTCATAATGTTGCTGGTGTATTGGTGAGTCCAGACCAAAAGGCTAGATTGAAAATTCATGGTATGTACCAAATCTTGTTGTTGGATTTATCCTCAGATGTCATCCTGATTACACATGGTAGTTGGATCTGAAATCAAGCCGCTCCTTGCAACTTATCAATTGACTTATCTACTCTAGAAATAGGAAATTAATTCTTTATAGTCTTATTTTCAAGGTACAATAGTCACCGCACATGAGAAAAACCACCCTTCTTACCAACTAATACCACTGGTGTAGCAAGCAAGCTCTTGCTTGGCACACTGTGCTCCATGTTGAGAAATTCCCGTACCACATTTTCAATCTCATTCTTAAACAATTTGATGTATTGATTAGGAGTTATCATAATGGTTTGAACCTTTTCCAGCTTGATGATACACTCTTGATTCCTCTCACATGAAAGGCCCTTGGGAAGATAATATAACAGTCTGATATTGCTGTAGTGGCCGGATGTATGCTGATTTTGTGAACCTAGGGAAGTATGTAAGCTCTTGAAGGAGCTACGATTGATTACATAACCTGGATTGCTTTGGTTGATTTTATTTGCATCTTGTGAGCTGATATGATGGAACTGTTAGGTGGCAGGGAATCCTTAACATCACATTCCTTACTTTCTTGGATGATTTTCAAATAGAACATTTTAAAATTCCATGGTTATTTTACCAAGTCTATGAAGCCATTTCATGCCTGATATCAAAATCAATCCATTAGATACTTGTCTCCCATATATCCATCTTTTCACTCTTAAGGTGAGAAGATGTACCTTTTTGTGGAAGCCAAAGATGCAGTAGGTAGTAGTATTAGAATAGTGAGTTTTGAGTTGCTGGAATAGAAATAGTTGTGTAGGCTTTGATCGGCTCTTTTGGTGTCAGTTCTCTAGATATGGCATGTTTGACTCAATCTTTAGCTGTTTATCATCATTGTTGTCTTGAGCATCTAGCATTTCAATCAACTGAATTTGTCCGTGGATCATGCACCTATACCCTGGAGTCAATTTTTCCTTGCATGTGTCACATCTGCCCTGCTTGCGTAATTCTTTCCTCCATTAGTACTTAACCCAATATTAGGTGGTGATTTAAACTCACTGTTAAAGTGTTGTTATATTTGGCACAGCCTGGTTTCTGAGTAATGCATATCTCAGCTTCCTCCTTGCGTTGCATTTAAGTATCTTCTTGTATGCCCTTGCTTTTAAATAGCTTCATCCAAATTAGCTGGTCTAAGCACCTCAACATATCACTTTGAGTGAACATTGCAGATCATCCACAAACATGTGGGCTTTTCTGCATGTTGGAATCTACAAGTATATTCTTTCTATAATCTAACTTTGTCACTATAAACCTCATTATAATGTTGTGTTTTGTGCTCTGAATTCATTTACTCTATGGGTTTTTCATCACAATTTATTTTGAATAAAAAAGAGAGAAGGAAATTCATGCTAGTGGAGTATATCTTATCCTTAAGACCATCTTTGGATCTAGAGTCTAAATCATGATGATGCTGCCAATCATCTGCACTTCTCCAAGTGTAGTGATCCAAAACATGTTCTCTCTATGTCAAAGTAAAGGATTTATATAAGAAATGTGAAGATTTTGAATCCATGCCCAGGGATCAATCTTCCAGGCTTCCTTGATCCATCAAATAATGGTGAGCTTTGGTATCTGAGGTCGAATTACAGCACTGGAATGGTTGTTGCTTCCTTGCTGCCCAGGTCAGTTAGCTCCTCTCATCTAAAAAGTTGTATTCCAATCTGAAATCAATCATCATTGGCCATAAAAGCTCTCCATAGACTCTTTATAGGATCTTATTGAAATCTGTAGCCTCTTTTCTTGTGTACTAATTCAATGCTTACTAGAAACTACAGATTGAAACGCTGCCCTGCTTGAAGCAACATCATTTGACACATGATAGAATTTGTAAAGTGCTAGAATTAGTTTTCTTTAGTTACTGCCAATGGAACAGTGTTGTAGTTGCATGAGACAATAAGAAACATTAACCACAACGAAGATTGCTAAGGTCTTAACCTGTGAACTGTGTGTGTGGAAAGCCAAGTAGAAGTATTAAATGCTCAGCTTGCTCCTTGGCCAAAGGCAGCTACAGATTGTGTTGATAGAGCATGTACAAATTCTTTTTCCTACAACCAATTGAACTGGCGAACTCTCTTTCTCACTCTCATATATGTATAGTGCACACCTGTTACAATTATTAGTTCATTGGGAGCGTCTGTTCATGCGGTAAAAGACTTCCAAATGTATCCGAAACATGAAAAGTCATTCTTTCCGTTGTTTCGTTGCCTCGAGCTTTAGAACGGGCTAGAATTGACAATAATAACACTTGTATATTTTTTTGAATCGTATTAACTGGTGTTTTAGATTCATTACCAAACAAATATTCTTAAATATTAGTTTCTTTTTGCTTGGCCAAGGGCAGCTACAGATTGTGTTGATGGAGCATGTACAAATTCTTTTTCCTACAACCAATTGAACTGGCGAACTCTCTTTCTCACTCTCATATATGTATAGGGCAAACAAATATTCTTAAATATTAGTTTCTTTTTGCTTGGCCAAGGGCAGCTACAGATTGTGTTGATAGAGCATGTACAAATTCTTTTTCCTACAACCAATTGAACTGGTGTTTTAGATTCATTACCAAACAAATATTCTTAAATATTAGTTTCTTTTTGAACCCGCTCACTTAAATTCCCTGATATTGCGTCCTCTTGTGGGAGGACCATTATAGTTCTAATACTTGACACATCTCTACATAACTAATGTCAGAACAATTATTTTGAGTTAGGAGTTTCATGTAAAAATTATTATTTTTCAATGGAATATGACGGATGAAAGAATTCCAAATACACCCTGTTTTAAAAAAATCCTTCATAAATGATGAACATAAACATCTCAGTTTCAAAGAAAGTCGAGAGTTAAAAGTGATTTCCTTCGTTTGGGCTCGTTTCGTCACTTGCGTGAAATTAAATTTACAAGTATTTGGTTTCAAGTTTGAATTGTAGATTAGATATGTTTAAAATATTAGTATTTCAAGCTTGATATTGAAGAAGAAAATAACCTAAAAATATTGGCACTGGACGAAGAAATATAATTGAATTTAATGAGAATCTTACCATTTACACATTATTCAAATATACACATATACAATGCAAACTTTTAACAAGAGAAGAAATGTATGGATCCAAGCATGCAGAAATTTGATTTCGTTTAAGGGAATATAATTACTTACCGTTATCTTACCTTTTCAACGAAACCTTTAAGCAGTGGAGTTTTTTAATTCTGTCTAGGAGGGAGTTTACTCTCAAGAATTTGCATTATCTTTTCTGTTCTTGTATCTCTTTGCCTGGTTGTTTGATGGCTGTTGGTAAGCTGTGTAGCAGTATTTTGTAAGCTTTTTTATAAACAAGGTTTCAGGTGCCTTTAATATCTGCTTTATCCATAATCCAAAACAATAAGAGACTAGGAATATTAACATAGAATTAAATATTTTATTTAATATATAATATAGCTTTGTAAAGTGATGTATTACTAGTTTGAGAGGGCTTCATCACAATTATAGATGTAGTTAATTATAATATATATAATTATTAATATATTTTCAAAATATTTTTCATTAAATCAATGATAAGAGATTTCCACGATCAATGATTTCAAGATATTGCAATTTCTGCATTAAATCTTGTGTAAGATTTTAACATCAACATTTCAAAGAGTGATCCATCATCAAGATGAAGAGAGTCAACGAAATCATTGATAAAAATGGGGGTAACAAGATCATGGGAAATTTACAAAGAAGACATACCAAAGGAAGTTGGGAAGATTTTTTTTGACAAAGGTGAATATGTCTCCAAAAGATTAAAGAAAATATTTTGGGAAATTTTGTGCCATATCTTGCCAACAAGCAACAAGAAACTCGTTCACATAAAAATTCACAAATAATAATTTTTTAAAAAAAATTTACAAATGTTTTTTTATTATTAAAGCAACCTAGCAAGGGGTTGACCCTTACACCACTACAACCTAAGGCCTGTCCAAGACAACTGTTTACAACAAGGTAAAGAAAGACCTTTAACTATAGACTAGAAAAAAACTTCTAAATCGCCACAAGAATGGATAGACTACTCACCCGCAACCTATAGTAGAGGGAGGACAGTGAGAGATTGCAAAGCGATTCTTCCTTCGCTAGCAGACAACTATCCAAGCAATACTATTAGAATGGTCCCCACCACAAAGGGACGATAGTGGCAGCCCCAAAGAGAGAATTAGCGCCAACAACAAGAACAGAGTGCTGACAATTTTGAACTTCAACAACAATAAGCTGGGGTAGACCAGGAGCAGCAACAGTCGAAGAAGGGTTCACTCTATCAGAGGGGATTGTATCAACAACAAGAGGTGGAGCAATAAGAGCACTCTAGGTGGAGACACCATGAACCTGTAAATAGTCATTAGAGGAAGAGTTGGAGGCTAGGACAATCAAATGATCATCATTTGCATCATTCAACCAAGTGGCAACACCTTTTCGGCATGAGAACAATTTGTAGCTAGATGACCCGTAGAGAAATACCGCCTACATAGAAGGGGAGTCCCTCAAAATCAAGCGATTGGGTCCAAGGCTATCTCCAACCATAAGAACTACATCTCCTAGAAGGGATTTAGAGATGTCAATGTCAACCAGAATTGTAGCCTCATCCACCTTTAAGAAACAACCAATAGAGTGCCAATGACCTAAAAGCAAGAATTCTCCCAAAAATGAAGGGGCCACACTAGACGCACACTGAGCTGTTCAGTAAAAGGGTTAAAGGAGACTGACCAAAGTTTGGTAGAGAGAGTAATTCCCCCAAACCTACAATTTGGGCAATATCAAATCATGTTTTTCCTTAGAAGTAAAAGCAACAATAAAAGCCTTTGCACAAGGGAAGAGCTCAATGTTACCAAAGACAAATGATTGCTAAGAATTTGTCACCCAACGACGCTGATCAAGAAGAGACGACCAAAAACCAATAAATATACAGACCAACCCACAACTTTGGTAAAAATCCACATTATCCACCACATCTAGGCCACACACCACCACAAGGGAGGTCTTGGCATAGGCAATGGGACAAGTTTTCGCCTTTGGAGCATTGGTAGCATGACCATAGCTTTTCCAAACAACAACAGTAGCATTTAGAAGGGAAGCCCCAACCCTCACAACCTCAATACTAGAAACCTCACCACCACTCGACCCAGGAAGAGTTTCTGAGCCCCCCGTAAGCAGAGGACCATGAACACCCAACCTAAGGTGGGGTGTGTTTGCAGCTCCAATGAGCGTAGCAGAGGGCTCAGCTGAAGCCCCCACCACAGTTGAAAACGCAAGGGAAGCACTAGTGGATTTGGGCAAATTTGAAAAGCCTGTCGAGAGGGAACTGTTGGCAACAACAATGCCCATGGTTACCGATGAAAATGTTTCTTGAACCTTGGTTGTAAGCTCTACAGGCAAGAAGCCCCACTAGTTCACCGAGGATCAAGATAAGCAACTCTCCATTGAGAACCACAGTAGAGAGCGACCCCGTGTGGACTTGAACCTTGGTTGTAGGCACTACATGCAAGAAGCCCCACCATTCACCAAAGGGTCAAGCCCTAAATGTTTCTTGAACTTTGGATAAGCTCTACTGGCAAGAAGCCCCACTATTTCACCAAGGATCAAGATAAGCAACTCTCTATTGAGATACATCAAATGAATGAACCATAATTAATATCCATAGCTATTTCTAAAACAAAGATTCCACCATGATGATAAATAAAAATGTGATTTTGTTTCAAAAACATGTATTTGGTGAAGTCATGTACATAAATGTTACTAAGCATAAGTTTAAGCAATGAATACCCTAAAGTTATAAATAGTTTTCAATTGCCTAGAATATAATAGTTTGATGTGCTACCATCATTTGATAAAAAATGGTTGGCACTTATCATTCTAATGATGGATCACGAAGTGTGATCCAAAACGTTGATGTTAAAATCTTACACAAGATTTAAAAACTAATGATATTGCAATTCATGGATTAAATCTTGTGTAAGATTTTAACATCAATGTTTCGGATCACACTTCGTGATCCATCATTAGAATGAAAAGAGCCAACCATTTTTATCAAATGATAGTAGTACATCAAACTATTATATTCTTAGCAATTGAAAATTGCTTATATCTTTAGGGTATTCATTGCTTAAACTTGAATGCTTAGTAACATTTGTGTACATGACTTCACCATATACATGTTTTTTGAAACAAAATCACATTTTTATTTATCATCATGGTAGAATCTTTGTTTTAGAAATGGATATGGATATTAATTATGGTTCATTGATATGATTAAGTAATGTTTATATTTTATGGTATATAGTTTTTATTAACTCCTTTATACAAGACAAAGGACTAGCATTCCTCTTCATCAATTCATCTTTACATATTATCACATTAAATTGGTCAAGTATTGTAAGCAAAGGCTTACCATGCATTTCATGTTATTAAAAATGCCCACTTTAAATGTTTTCTTTCTTTTTATACAATTAAATTGATTTAAGTCTACTTAAAATGTATAAGTTATAAAAGCATTCAAAGAAATCTTATCATTTTGGCCAAAGACGACAAAATCTTATCTTATGATTAGAAAAAATATTGAGCAATTTTCGCCATTATACAATATTCGAGGTTTTAATATATTATAAAAATTATACCGGGGATTCAAAATTCATTGATTAATCATTCACTAGTTTTATACAAGTCTTTCTAATAGTTGCCACGGTTTAGAAAATTTGTCTAAATACTATTATGCTCTTATATTTAATTATGTAAGTTTCTTTCTAATTTTTTCAATGATGGCAACCCAATGTAATTTCTTTCTTGATATAATATAATGTTTTTAAGAATGGGAAACTTGGGTCCTATGTTATTTACAATAAAGAGAAAAAAATCAAAATGTTTTAATAGTAGCTATATAAGATGTTGGAAATAAACCATATGTAGATCGAAGATGGGTTGGTCAAGAGGGTCCAATAGCTATGTTGGAAGAGCACTCCAACAATAAATGGAATGTCCTAGGTTTGAGTCCTAGCTGGTCCAAACGAACAACAACTCTAACAAGTGGCATCAAAGCTAGGCTAGGAGCCCCAAGCACCAACAATGTGGCTTAAGGGGGGCATAAATAAGCTACACCGGGACGAACATGGACTGACCAAGAGGGACCAGTAGGTCAGTTGGTAATACACCCTAACAACAAATGGAAGGCCCTAGGTTTAAGTCTTAGCTGGTCCAAATGAGTAGCAACTTTAACATAAGATAGAGAAAACACACACATAGTACAAGATAGCTTCAAGCAAACTACCTTAGCGTAACAATTGGAGGTTGGTAATACACCCTAACAACAAATGGAAGGTCCTAGGTTCAAGTCCTAGCTGGTCCAAATGAGTAGCAACTTTAACATAAGATAGAGACAACACACACATAGTACAAGCAAACTACCTTAGCGTAACAATTGGAGGTTTGCACCTTAGCATACCCTTAGCTTGTGAATGGAAATTAGACACTAATTTATAAAAATCTATCTTCATTCTTTGGATGATTGCCCATGGCATATTAATGTCAAATTCATTAGATTGGGGAGAAAGAAGAGGGAACTTTGTCGCTAACGCCACCACTTGAGTCACCTCTCTCAATGGGGAAGAAAGTTTGATTGAAGATGTTTGTGGTGCACTAATTTTTTAGGCATAGAATGAACAAGCCCCTCACCACAATCTACAAGAGGGTGAAGGGAGTTGACTGATCCTAATCAAAGTCCTATTGAGGATAAAACATTTGTACCAACCCCACTGGGCTACTTGGACTACATTAAGATACATTGCTATAGGACGAGAAGACTTAACATCCTCATAACCACAATCAAATGTTCAAGTGGTGCATTTCACTACTATGTTGCCAAGCTCACGTTCCTACAATGGGTACAAGAACAACTAAGGCAAGATGTGTAGTAGCAACGCATCATCTATAGTGGAAGGAGATAACCTCATAGTCAAGTGGCTGGGTCTGTGGCATCCTCCACTATAAGGACTATCCCTAAGAAGATCCTTAGAAGTGTTAGTGTTCAGTAGAAGATGAACAAAGGTAGAATGTGATATTGCTATCAGGATAAAACTGTGTAGTTTTTGAGTCAAACTCATTGACCCATGTTTCATGAGTAGTAGTTCACAAGAATCCATCTCTCATGAGAATGAACGGAAGGAACACTTGGCACTCATTGCATCTAGGTGATGCTCATAGAGGTGAAGCACATGGACTTCCCGGGAAGTCACCCATCCTAGTACTACTCCAGCTCAAGCGTGCTTCACCACGCAGTTTCCTCCAAGGTTAAGCCCACTATGTTTGCAACCCCATTTGCAAAACCTTCAGCAAGTGTTATGCCTTATGAACCATTCATTAGAAAGCCCCTTAAGCTTATCAATTGATAAGTAGGAGATATTTTCCACAAGTCAAAGGTAGAGTGACTAATGTTGGTAGTTTTAATAAAATCCACTATAAAAAACATGCCAATGACATTGCAAATACCTTCAAATCATGCATTTTTTAGATTTGAAAGGTGAGTTTAGGCATTTTGACCCAAACAACATAGTATTTGACAATTATGCGAGAGGGTTCAAAGAGGGAAGCGACAACTTGATATAGGGGCTATGCTTACCCCACAACCAAAGCCTATCTTGCAACATCACCTCGCTATCTTTAGAAGAAATAACTCAATATAGACTTTAGTGAGATACTTCTACGACTTAGTTATCTACTGAGGCAAATTTGAAAGGTAAGGCCACAACTTGTTAAACTTCCGATCATGACTCAATGAGCATAGAAAGTCTAATTATCTTGCTTTGGCATGTAGAGGAGAGCAAAGAGAGGTAATCACTATCCTTGTCATGTCAACACAGGACAAACCCAAGGCTTTTACACCAACCTTGCCTGCAACTGAACCAAAGAACTCAACACGACCACACATGATGTAGACACTAAAACATGTTATAGAATAGGAACTAAAGCATACCATCACCTCGCTATATGCCAACATCTCATTTAGACACAAGGTTAGATTCACAACTAAATTCAACAATTCAATAATAAAAGATTCAAGGGCATCGTCACATGGAGAGCCCCGAGCAAAACACGTCCTAAAACTACCACCAAGGATAGTGTAGGAGCCAAGAGAACTTCCATTGGAATCAACACCTCCACCAACATGTGTAGAAAGTGGCAACGAATTATTTATTTAATCATAGGGGTAGGGTTTCAGTAGCAAGCAAGAGCGATCTCATTTTTATTAATGATCACTTGATAGAATCTAGTGTTGCTCATGAGTGAATGTTCTGCTTTTCTTATGGATTTTAATTTGAAGTCATTGAATGAAAGTTAACTATACCTAATCAATCATATTTTGTTGTATCTTGTGTTCTCTCTTTTAATTTGTGATGCTAGGGTTTGACAAATGCATTTTAAAAAAATATTATTTTTTGATAGGTAGATTTTTGTATCACTCATGTTACAAAATCAAATGAATTTTTTATATTTTTGTGAGATTTCGGTTTGTCTATAATCCAACTCATTCACCCATATCCATTGTTAGTAAGGAGGAAGAGCTTCTCATTGATTTTGTCTTTCTTTTCTAAGTTGCCCAAGTATTCCTCTATATATACAATCAATTTAGAGTTTCCGCTATTGCGCTTATGTACTTGTTTCTCGTGTTTTTTGGTAAATGGTACACAAATAAAAAAGGCTCCTATTATATAAGGGAATCAGACTCTCAAATGGAAAGGAAAATATCACTATTATAGTTTATATTGCCACATTCTAAATAGAAATTGTCACTATCCATTATGTGAGACATATTTTTTTTTGATTAAGGTAACTGCAGGTTTTGAAGGGGCTCTGAAACCCTGTACAAAATAGTAATGAAAGATATTTAAAAATGCCCTCTAAACAAAACGGGTCAAGACATATTTTGCAAATGATTGCATTGGCAATTTAACATGTTAATATTCCCTAGCTTTTATTTACTTCTAGGATTTAAGCAACCTATTTCCATTTCTATCAAATCCATAGCCTTCTATGCATACATAATGTGAATTTGCCTATTAAAATGGAACTTCACCACTTAAGCCCCCTTTTAGCTTGTTAGATATTATTTTTGTAATAGAATTTGTATCTTTAAGCTCTACATTTTTGTGTATGTTGTTCTCTGCTTATCCTTGATACATGATACAAAAATCTTGTCCATCTATCTTCTTCCTTTTTTTTATTGCTTGGTAAACTTTTTAACATGATTGGTGACGCTGGCATGACATGTCCTCTGACTTCAACATGAAATGCTTTTGACCTGGAGCTATGAATTTTTGAGGTCACAAATGAGGGACCTCATCCCCCACTTCACTTGCTCAAATCCGCGGGCTCAATGACCTAGCGAAGACACAAGGCCTTTGAGCAGAGTGGCCTAGAAGGGGTTTGAACCTTGGTTGATGCTTCACCAAAGATTTTTTAAACCTTGACTCTACACGTTCAAAGACAATATCCTTTTCTTCCCTTTTATTATTATTAGTTATCCCAGTTATGTGACGAGTGTCCTAAAAGAAGAAATGAGAAAGATATCACTAGTCCAATATCTATAAGCATCTAGCTCATATCTACGAGTTGATATAAAGAACCATAATGAATCTAAAGAGCATCTCTCTATTCATCTACATCCCATGGTTGGTAGTGACTTATTTACTCATAAGGATGTCAAGTTAGTGGTTTTTCTTTCTTTTTATTTATTTATTTATTTTTTTGTCGTGGTTAACCTCAGAGTAAATGGAATGGTTCTCTACACAAGACATCCCCTCTCATCCCTTTTCTTCTCCCATATTCCTCATTATGAAAGGAATAAAAATAATTAGGGATTAGAAATTGAGCCTCATTGGCATGTATTAAGTTCCACTGTTTATGATTTTTTCAAACTTGATAAGAGAGAGTGGATATATTTCCCTTTTACTTTTAGATCTAGCATTTGATCAATTCTTTAAGTACTTCACTCATTGGTTGATTAGAGATAATAGAGAATCAAGGACAAGTTCTAATGTCCCTAAAAATATTGAGCGCCCAAAGTGGCCCAAAATCACTTATGGAAGGATCATATTACAAGGTATTGACCATGAAAAAAGCACCCCAAACAAGTTTAATAATATTTTGTTATAGGAATATATTGATTGAGCATTCATAGGAAAAACTTAACATAGGGGATCTAACCCAAGATTTCTTGGATGGGTTATTAGTATTGGGTGAGTAGGGCCAAAACACACAAAGGAGGCAAACTCTTAAGTTTGGCATTGAGACCAAGTCCCAAAAGGATAGAATTATGCCAAGATGGGAAACCCTGAAACTCTTAATGTTTAGCATAATCCTTAAAATTTTAAATAAAAAACCTCCATACTTTGAAAGCTATTTGGACCTTTTGTAACTTCCAAAACATGACGGACGATGGAGGGGAACAACACAAATTTAATCTTTCACCAAAGGAGACCCCGTAGGCATGATCTTAAATAAATTATCTTTAATAGGCAAAACAAGGCCAAAATGCATAAAAGAGCTCTGGTTCAAGCACAATTTGGACACTATAAAATTGCGTGCCAACACCTTAATTGGATAGTTGATATGCATTTTCCTCTGTGAATAACCATTGAGAGGGAGGTCATTTTGTCTTACCCCAAAATGGGTGTAAGTAGCAATTAGAATAATTTTCTTGGACAACCATTTAGTTACCAAGGGGAACCACTACAATGTTAGAAAATATATCGTTCTTCCATGCTAGAGGAAGATAAGCACATAAGACTAAAAGGACCATAACCAAAAGGTTACTTGACTAAAAAATATAGTTTTAGATTGTTGAGTCAAAGAGAAGAGTGATTAGGGTTTTAGTTTTAGACCTTTAAACTATTGAAATCTGTGTAGTGACCTTATTATAATGAATGTGTGCTAAATTGTGTAACCACCTGAATTCGGTCTGTCGCAACTATGGACCCTATTTGCCCTAAGTGTGATTATACCCTCGATTTATGTCCAAACGACCCTGTTACTGCTTGGCATAATTCTTTGAATCAATTTAATGTCCTAGGTGATCTTTATCACTGATTTATATTATCTA
>MU227637.1:1551513-1597026 GCA_018584345.1 Thuja plicata | reverse complement strand
TTATTAATGCCTCTTACATATTCATTTATTGGGCCTCCTAGTTCATAAATGAACCTTGTCCCCCTCTCTCTCTCCCATTCTTCTATAAATAGAAGCCTGTTTTGAGAGCAAATAAGCCTTCACTCAATATTAGAATTGCATTGTTATGCTGCCATTTTCATGCTAGGATTACATGCTATTTTATTACATACTAGTTGTTAGTTCTATTTCATCTTTTATAGTTTAAATGCATGCTTATTCCATGATTTAGCTTGTTTTCAACAAAAATCCTTCATGCTAGGTTGTATTGGTCACTGATTCAATAGCATATTCTGAGGGCTGATATGTTATTGATCACACTCCTCCTAGTTAGAAGGCAATAGATCGATTTTAGTGGGTTTCCTATGTTTTTCATGTTTTTCACTAACTCCATGTTGCTAATATAACGATCTATTGAAGTGTTTATGTTGATCTGACAGGTACCCAAATACACACACACAAATTGCATCTCCTTTCTTTTAAAAAATCACACATTTAGGTTTTCTCTATACAAATTATTGTCACGTGTATTTTCTCATTGCGTGTCTTGCTATTCGTTTATCTCTAAATAATTTCAAACATTTAATAATAATGTAAATTGATTAAATTCATTAGGATAAATTATTGAAGGTAGTGCATAACTCAATAAATCCATTGTTGATGCAAGTTTAGCATTACTAAGTTGTAGGTTTATAGAACAAGTGGCATGAAAGCAATAATTTCCATTAGGAAATTTGATTGTGTGTGTTGTGCAAGTATATACCACAACTAGATCAAGTGAAAACAAATATTTTCCACCTTTTACAATTAAGAAGAGTTAGAATGACAAAATAAAAACATGGGTATTTAGGTTCTAAGTACTTGAAAAAATGTTAATTGGTTTTTGAATTTCCAGAAGTTGGAGATATTGGAAGTTATGATGAATTGGCCATCATCAGTGAAATGAGAATCCCACAAGGCAACATAGAAAAAGGTAAGCTAAAAATATTAGAGATGGAACAAATCGAGTCATCTAGGGGAAGGTAGTTCAAAGTAAAGGCAAAAATTAACATCTAGCCTTAATGTGGTGATATTGGTGCCAAAAAATTAGAACAATGAGTTTTCCAAATGGATGTATAATCTTTATTAATTTCGCTCCACACCATTAGATTTTTTTACACTACTAAAACTTTTTAAGCATGTTCTCACTTGCTATAATAGTTGTACTTATTAGAAATAAGGAAATTGCTACCAATTGCAAAATGGAAAGAGTTCAAGAAGTTGCTCCATCAAACAATTCTATCCTATATGCCATTAAGATTAATGGTTGATATAGCAGCATTACTTGAAACAAATGCAAGGGCAACAAAAAGAACAATATGAATGCTACTCTACTCACTTCACATGATCTCAACCACACAACTGAAGCATAATACGTGACATGGTTGTCAGTTGTTCGTCGTCTCTAACCTTGATGAGATTGAGAGTCGAGAGGTGTCTCTTGATTATCACTCAAATTATTGTATTGTCCTTCTACTATTAGCTAAAATTAAAAAAAAAGAATTGAAGAACCTCACTAATCACATTGTAACAAAGATTGATTGTTGAAATGAAAAACACTAAAATTTACATCTTAAAACACCTCAATCTAAACTTAAAAAATAAAAATATTATTCACACGAACAAAGAAAAAAATTAATGGGTAATGTAGTTTTTTCCCTAAATCAACTTATAATACTATCTAATCAAATTACAGCTATAACAATTGTTTCTACAAGCTACATTCATATTTTTTTTTCTTGGAGTTTAAAAGCTAAGTGAATATAATTCTTGTAAAAACATAAATAGCACATGAAAATCCATTGTAATATGCAAAATTGAATTTTTGTACACACCTGTACACTGATCTATTTTGCTTGGAGTGTCCTATATAATTATTGTTTAATTGAAAATGACCCATTATAGCATTTCAATTAAAAAAATATTATAATATAATAAAAAAACCTTCAATGAGTATACAGGGCCCAAGAATCCATAAAATCAACCGAAAACTATAAAATTGCCACCAAGGGACAAGATATCAGAAGGAAAGCTTTAGCGTGAAACCAGAGCTTCATTAACACCGACATTATTCTTTTTCCTTGAACAGCAATCCAAATTTTCTTTATGGGTATCATAGAGAATGACAAATCTCAAGAATTCACTTGCAACAAGCAATGATCTGGGCATATTTGTTTGTTTATTTGTAAACAATTGCAGGCACAAATAATTGGCAAAGGTATCTATAGTACAATAGTAGAAGAAATTCTGATCATTTCATACTAAACAACCAAGACAGCATTTCCATTCAGGCTGTTACCTAGGATTGCATTCACAAGATAAATATTTTACATTCAATTCAGTGTCAAAAAGGAAGCGCAGAGCATTCTGTAAAGACATTAATTTTATCTGCCTTCAATCACAGTAATGGAAATATCGTTTCTGGAATAAACAACCAAAGGGCTTTGCGGGGAAGAGGACGCTATCGATATCTTGGAGAGATCGCCTTCATTATCCTTTGGAATAATAGAGGAATTCTCTACCGACTGAGCAACATGCACGAATCCAGGTATGGTGGGGAGAGGTAAGGCAATGGAGTCCGACGAAAGCATAAGAAAAACAGAGGACATTGACGGGCGCGCATTTTCATCCGCCTGTGCACACAGGAGCCCAATGTGAATGCATCTCTCCACCTCCCCCTGTTCTACCTCACCGAGCACTGGATCCATTATATCTACTCCTTTTCCTCTTATGTACAACCCCCATGCCTGTATCAAAGCACAGTCTATAGTTAGGGTTTGCTCATTATTAGGGTTTGCTTATGATTAGGGTTTGCTCATAATTAAGGCTTGTTCAATAAATGATATTTATATTGAAAGTTGTGTTGGCTTTTTAGATCTGGCCATTAGAATCTACTGTATTTTGTGGTGAAGTGTTGGATAAAAGAAGATTCAGTTTATCTGAATCTATTTCATATGGACGGAGGACAGATCAGGTAAACAGAGGTTATAATGGTGTCTTTTAGGGTTTGTTCAATAAATGATATTGATATTGAAAGTTGTGTTGGCTTTTTAGATCTGTCCATTAGAATCTACTGTATTTTGCGGTTAAGTGTTGGATAAGAGCAGATTCGATCAAAGATAAGAGATTTCCACAATCTGCAACACTTTCTGAATTAAGGAAAAGCAGAGTCAATTTATCTGAGTTTATTTCATATAAAGGAGAACAGATCATATAAACAGAGGTTATAATAGTGTCCGTTAGGGTTTCGTTTCACATTATCCCTTCAGAAAAAGAGAGAGAATAAGTTTTATTTACCCAGTGTAAAAGAATTTGCATGTTTGAGGGTAAACTGGTATCTGTGTTCTTTCTCCCGCTCACAATTTCTATCAGTAAAACACCAAAGCTGAAGATATCGACCTTTATTGATAGTTCACCCCGCAGAGCGTACTCTGGAGCCATATATCCACTGCAAAAAGGTAAACAATTTCAGTCAGTAGGTTGCCAAATTCATCAATTTTAAAGTTTACAGAGCATTGTACTCACTAAGTTCCAGCAATTCTTGCGTTAATCTGTGAGGTGTTTTCTCCCACAAGCCTGGCCATTCCAAAGTCTGAGATTTTAGGGTTGAGATGTTCATCGAGCAAAATATTACTGGCCTTGATATCTCGATGGATGATTCGAGGTTGAGAGTCCTCGTGAAGGTACAGAAGTCCCCTGGCTACCCCAATTATGATGTTGTAACGCTTTCTCCAATCCAGCATCTGGCGTTTCTTTGCATCTGTGTTGCAGATTTGACAGATAAAAGTTAGGATCGAAGGAATTGTCACATGGAGTTTGAAACATTGAAAATTATGTACTTTGGATCTGATTGTATATTAGTTTTTTTATCAACATTTTGAATTATCCTCATGATCTATTATCAGGACTAATGAGTGCAATCCCTGTAAGAGTGTGATAACAGATGGTGAGAGTATGAATGAGTACAATCAGAGTAAGAGTGTGCTAACAGATGGTGAGAGTAAGAATGAGTGCAATCAGAGTAAGAGTGTGATAACAGATGGTGAGAGTGCAATCACAGAATCTGAAATAACAACAATATGGATTGTGTGTGAAAAACTGATACAATTAATAGTGAAAAACTGATGCATATAACAGTGAAAGTTATTACTAACCGAATAGTATCTTTTCTAAGCTGCTATTTGGCATGTACTCATAAACCAGCAGTTTTTCTGTTCTGAAAGCACAACAGCCCAATAGTTTCACAAGATTTCTGTGTTGAATTTTGGCCACTATTTTGACTTCATTCAAGAACTCATTTTTCCCTTGTTTGGAGTTCAAGGATAATTTCTTCACTGCTATTTGCCTTCCATCCAGCAGAATACCCTGAGGAATAACAACACTATCAGGATTTGGATTTGCTTCTTGAATCTTTCTCCTTTCACTATGACCAAAAAAAGAGAGAGCTTTATATCATATATTTTGCTGCATCCAACCATCTATAGCTTTAAATGGAATTCAGTAATTTAATTATTGATTTAAAAAAGAGTTTGGAGATTTTGAAGTTGGATCAATTCATAGGAACATTACTCATTGAAGTAAATTGTATTTTTATTATTTTAAAAAATTAAAATTAATAGATGAAGAACAAAGAAATAATATTACAAGTTTAAAAATAATAGTAATTATTATTTTAGTGAAAAATGAAAAAAAAAAAGAATGTATAAAAATTTGTATCTTTTGAAATGAATATATAGTTTTCGGAAAGAAAAATTTATTCATGGTGAAAATCATACTAGATCTAATATCTATAAAAGATAAGTTTAAGGCGAACTTTGATTTCAGTTGTTTAAACCATATTACAAAATAAACTTAAACTGGATTTAATAGTCATAGTATACAGATTTATAAAAGTCCAATGAAATTTCTCTAAGTTTATAGGAAAATTATTAAGGTTTATTGGTTGTACACAGTAAAGAAAGAAGTTAGATATTTTGAAGATAGTTCTTTAGTATCATTATTTTGAGTGTAATAGAACTGATTTAGAAAAATAATCTGAAATATTATTACAAACTAATTAGCTTCCTTGTATAAATTTGTCTGACATAAGACTTGAGCTATTTTCCAAATAAAAATGATTTAGACAATGATTTACAAGACATAAATAAGACTAGAGTTAATGTTTGTAGCTTCAGTCCTATGATCATTAGAATACATATGATATATATTGATTAATAATAATATATTATATGTCTTATATTATTATTAATCATATGAAATTTAATATTCAATATTAAATTATTATATTATACTTAATTAATAATTGATTTATGAAACATTATAAGATTGATTAAAGTATAATTAATGGGAAGGGACATGTCCTTTCTTATAAATAATAATGAATAGACATGTCCCATAACTATATAGAAGAAATATAATCTCAGAATTTTTTTTTGACAGTTTTAAATATAATTTATTTTATTCTTTTAATTTAGTAAAATAATATATTAATATATTAATAGTATTTTGTTTTGTTAATAATATTTCATTTTATTAATAATATTTATATGTTTATTTTTTAAATTTTTTTGCTATATTAATTATTAAAATATTATAATATATAGTATGTAATTTAGTGATTTTAATAAATATATTGTATAAAAAATTTCATGACATTATATATATATATATATATATATATATATATATATATATATGGATAACATTATTAAAAATATAATATAATATATGATTAATTAATTTGAAAATGTAGAAAATATTATTTTTAAATATAATTATATAATTACTTAAAATATATATAAAGAAATAATAGTTTATAGTCTATAAACTCAAAGAATAGAACTTAAAGAACAGTTTAATATATAATAATGAATAATGGATATTATAATTCTTTTATTCTAGATTATGAAATATGATTGGAAGGTAGTTGTAAAAATTATTAATAATCATATATTTAGATTAATTTTTTTTTTGTATTCAATATAATGAGTTAAAAAAAAAAAGAGGTAGAGAGTATCTACGAAAATTTTACATCAAAAAGAAGGCAGAGCCTTCCCAAAGGAGTTCACCGAGTTAATTACAACATGCAAAAAGGAAAAAAAACAACAAGCTACTGAAGGCAGCCATCATTGGCATCAACCCAGGTCCAGCCCTTCTCTCCCTCCATCCAGGCAACCTTTTTCTTGTTTTGTATCTCAGCCAGCATGGCCAAGATGTCTTTCTTTGAGTTTCTGTTTTTCTTGATTTCCTTGCTCACTTTGGCCAAGGTTTTTTCAAACATCTGAAGATTATTCAGGTTCTTCCTCCATTCATAACCGTCTTTTAGTTCGAAAACAAAGAAGGTAGCATGTCCGTCCTGCAGAAATCTCCGAAGCTTTTTTTGGTCCATCATCATAGTTGTATGAACTTGCAAGGAAATTTTTAAAAATGTGAGTTTAAGTGAAAACTCAGTAAAAACCCTGGGATTTTCTTGGAACTATTCTTCATTCTTGCATTTCCAAATCTGCCATAAGATGTTAGAAGTTAAGATGTTCCAAAAAATGTTAGAGTCTTTCTTAAGCCCCATGATATGACCAGTCACAATTTCAATAATAGAAACATAAGTAGGATAGGAGATCCCAAAAAGATTCCACGTAAACATGTTAGACGTAACAGGGGAGATACGGTCAGGAAAGTTGGAGGAGTTTTTATTGGATTTCCTTCTCCTCTTATTGGAGACTTTGGTAACATTCTGAAAGCCATCAGCAAGGAGAATCTCATCACTATCTGTCTGGTTGGGTTGGGTCATAGCAGGGGAGGGACTACTAGGGTTAGGAATAGATTGAGAGGTTTTAACCATATTCAGAATACCCGGTTGGTTTACAACTTCAGCCACCTTAGTAGGTTCTGCTCTGTTAGGCAGGTTTTTTTTTGTAGGATAGGGCAGTCTTTCCTTTGGTGACCTTCTCTGCGACACAGAAAACATGCATTGAGTCCTCCGAGTATCTCAATTGGGCAATAGAAATTAATATTTTCAATATTAATGTTGATATCGGCTGGAATTTCCAGACCAGGGTTGAGAGATATTAAAACGCGGGCATCCATATGGGGAACAAGTCTAACAGTGTCATCCATTCGAATGACTTTCCCCAATGGTTGTAACAGTTGAGGAATAAATCGCCAAAGGAAGGGTGGAATGTGTTTAACCAGAATCCAGCGAGGAGCCGAGAGGGCAAGTACTTCCTCATAGTTAGCATCTAGGGACCAAGCAATAGCCCTAAATGATGTAGATCCAACCACCCAGTACTGTTTTTTTAAAACTTCCGCCTGTGCATCTTGATTCACAAAAAAAATAACAAACATACCTTTTTGAATCTGTCTACAAAACGAAATATGAAACCCAAGCTTAAGATTCCAGAAATTGTGGAACCAATCATCAAGAAATTTCCTAGGAGGAACCTTATCGATTTCCACAGTCGAAAAGAAAATAGCAGAGCTTTTTAACCTAAGTTTTTCCCCAACAATTTTCGCAAGCATCTCAAAATTTGGAGAAACAGAGAAAGGTTCAGAGCTTCCAGGGTTCTCACCGAAGAGATTGGGTCGATTGCTCACCGAAAACCTAGCCTCCGAATGAATGGAGACTCCTGCGTTGGCGACAGCTTCGGAGAAGGATTTAGGGTGGGAGAGAGGAGTTTGAGTGTTATGAGCAGGAGAGTTATTAAGGTCTGAGTTAATATTGTCCCTCGACAGAGCCGAGAGAGGAGTGGGTACGGCCTCTGCCGAGGAGGTAATGTTATTAATGGAAGCAGACATAGTAAAGTTAGGAACAACCACACCTGTCAAATTACAGACGCCATTGTCAGCGAGAAGTATTTGTCCGCTGCTATTACCCGCCACAAATGCGTTGAAACCTCCGCCGCTAACTTTGCCGGAAACGCTAATTCCCCCGCCAAAATCGTAGACCAAATTCGCCATTTTAGCAGATCAAATAATATTTTATTTTATTAATAATATTTATATGTTTATTTTTTAATTTTTTTTGCTATATTAATTATTAATATATTATAATATATAGTATGTAATTTAGTGATTTTAATAAATATATTGTATAAAAAATTTCATGACATTATATATATATATATATATATATAGAGAGAGAGAGAGAGAGAGAGAGAGAGAGAGAGAGAGAGAGAGAGAGAGAGAGAGAGAGAGAGAGAGAGAGCATTATTAAAATTTAAATATAATATATGATTAATTAATTTGAAAATGTAGAAAATATTATTTTTAAATATAATTATATAATTACTTAAAAATATATAAAGAAATAATAGTTTATAGTCTATAAACTCAAAGAATAGAACTTAAAGAACAGTTTAATATATAATAATGAATAATGGATATTATAATTTTCTTTTATTCTAGATTATGAAATATGATTGGAAGGTAGTTGTAAAAATTATTAATAATCATATATTTAGATTAATTTATTTCAAATTTATGGACTATATTTATAAACGTTAAAATATTTATAATTTTTAAAATATTAATTATAAATAGTGACTTTGTATTTTACATATATAGCTAGAAATAAGCAACCAAACTAGTTGGCCACATGTATATAGATTGAAAAGAAAAGTTCCAACTCCATTAGCATTTACAATATAAAATTAGAAAGACAATAAATGGATTCAACTAGACAATCTATATCCACTTCAATTCTATAGTTCATTTAACAAATATGTAAATACTTTTGAATTAAAATAATTTTTTAAGTGAAATTTAATATTTTAAAAGAATATTTTAAATTTTGTTGCTTTATGTTATATTTTTTTTTAACGTTGAGGAATCCTAATCAAAATCAGAAATATTCTCTTTTACGAAGTTTTTACCAAATAGTTTGAATTAAATTTACTAAGTTGTGAATTTTAAACTATGAGTTAGAGTACTAAATGTTGTATCTCAATAAAAAAATTATCTTGGTTGTTTGGTAAAAAAAATGTGAGATTCAAGTTATAAAATTATAAAAATGTTCAAAATTTAAAATTTGAAGGTTTAGAAATTTAAAAAAGTTTAAAGTTTAGAAATTTTAAAAATTGTTTTTGCTTCATTCAAAGTTATAAAGTTATAGCTGCCGGATACATTGGCCATAGCATGTAACATGGGCATTCAGCCATATGGAATGATATGGCTGGATAGCCGGTGTCTTACATTTGCAGCTATCTTAAAAATTTAACAATTAGTTAAACAAATATGTACAAACTAATTATTTAAATATAATAATCTATTGTAATTGAAAAATTAACTCAAACTAATTCAAAATTTTATGCCCAAAAAATTTAAAAAGTAAAATAGAAAAAAAAGTCTAAAAATTAAAAGGCACTTCTAGATGAATCCTTTCACACATCAGTAAACTAACGTGCAGATCCAATGGCTCAAATTGCTCAACACTGTGATTTACTCCAAAACCCTTGGAGTGCATGCACACCGTGCCCTGCTGGAAATTTTATTGTTGAGAAACAGCGTTACCGTTGATTTAGAAGAATTGATGTGGTTGTGATATTAAAGTGAGAATAATAGTGTCTGTATAGTCAAAGTTGGTGGGGACTGATGTTATACAGTACAAGGAGCCCAAATTGTCAATTCCTTCTAGATTGATTTATAATAACCACAAAGGATTCAATCCAAATAGATAGGTTGCTTTTAAAGATGTTTTGTTCATCTAGAATGTTCTACTTTCTTTAAGATTGTTTATAGGAAATATTTTATAATTGTTAAAATCATTTGAGTGTTATAGGAGGAAAATTTAGAAATCATAAATTTTCTAGGTTTCTTAAAATTATTTTATATATAAAAAAAAACTACTTTAAATAGTCTTTTGTGGTAGTAGGTGGACAAAACTTAAACTAAAGTACATGACTATATTAGAATATAAAAATAATCTTCATTTTTTTTTATACAATTAAACTAAAGGTTCCAGTTAAATCTTAAAACTATTTCATTTCTAAGTATTACTTTTTTTAAAAAAAAAAATTAACTTCAAAATATAAATAAGAATTAAATTAAAATTACGAAAATTATTATAATTATTAATTAAATTTTAATTCTAATTTTAATTATTATTATTGAAAAAGTATTATAATTCTATTTGATTTTTTTGTAGTGATGGAATTTTTTTGACATATACAGATTTTTATAGGATTGATTTTGTTTACTGATATACTCTCCTCTCCTTCCATAATGTAATATTGTAAACTGATCTCTCCTAATTGTATTTTGATCCATTATATTTAATAGAAAAAATATATTATTATTATGACTAAGATAATAATAAGAAATAATGTAAAGAATTATGGTTAGGGCATTTCAAAAATTTAATTAAATTCTTAATAATATTAATAAAAACTATTAAAATGTGTTCAATAGATATATTGTTATTATGAATTTGAAAATTCTCATATTTTATTTATCTAATGTTTTTATTCCAAATCATATTTTAATTCATAAATTTTTATCATTACAAATGGCCCAATAGTTTCATCAATATTTACCAAATATTGATCTAATGAAGAGATTTAGTTGCACTTGTACCTATTACCAAACAAACTTGAAAACATCACTCAACAAATTATGATTCTAATGAAGAGATTTAATTGTGCTTGTACTTACCACATATCACACTTTACCTTTAAATTACTATGTCACAAGTCATCTAACAAGAAACACATTATTATACAATAATGTCACATATTTTATTATAAATTATTTTTTATATTTTTTAAATTAAATTATTAATTCTAATGTTTAGCATATGTTTTTTTTGGTAATTTTGTTGAATCTTTTATCTGTTGTTAATTTAAAAGTTGATAATATTAACAAATTTAAAAATAACATCAATAATATCTTCAAGGGGATATTTTTTTATTTTGAAATGGGTGGGGTGGGAGAGGATCTACAAGGAGCACAAGCAAATAGAGTGGTAGGAATGGTGGGAATGGTGTAAGGGTTTTAGATGCAGATGAAGGAGGGTCTATGATGAGAATTGGTGACAATGGTTTAGGTGATGTAGCTGTTGATAGTGACAACCCAGTCAACAAAGATTCTATTGAGGGGGCTTTTGAGGATTTTGTTGTTGTAGATTTGGCAGTTGGCTCCCCCTTTTTAGGGGGTTCTTGAGGATTTGAAGGCCATTTGGCAGTTTCTTTAATACCAAAGAGGTTGTCTCATAGGATTATGAAGACCCTATTTCTATCCTTTCGGTGGAGATGACTCAGATGATCCAGATGATGAGGATTTGTTCCTCGTGAGCATGTTTTTGGAGGCTCGTATACAAGCTAACAAGTTAGTTGAGGTGCCAATTATGGAGGCTGAGAAGGGTGACCTAATTTTTGGTTTGAGAAGAGGGGTTCTCTCCCCCTTTCTTGGTTCGTTGTCTTTTTGTTTGAATAAAAAAATTATTCATCTACTAGAAACCCTAATTCATGACCATGTGGTTAAGGGTTTTTCTCCTATCTTGGAGGAAAATGGTGATGAAAAGATTTTTGAGGAGACTGGTTCGGTTGATAAGGGTTAAAAGAATGTTTTGAGTCCTATTATGAATGTGGGAAATGATACTGATAAGTCTTCTAAGGGTGATATTCCTTTAGAGAGTTTGAATTCTAGTTCTAGCCTTGTTGTTTTAGAAATTATTTTGGTTGTTGATTTTGAGCCTACGATTGTTGCTCCAGTCGCATCCCCTACAACCTTAGTTGATGGTGATATTTCTTTAGAGAGTTTGAAGTCTGTTTCAAGATATGTTGTTTCTGAAGTTGTTTATTTGGTTTTTGACTTTGGGCCTACAATTGTTGCTCTTCTCCCATCCCCTGCATCCTTATTTGATGAGGCTTCAATTGATTGTTACTATGTGGAGCAGTGATCGTATGAATATGGAGGATGCTAATGTATACTCTGTTGTTCCTGGCTCCCTTTTTGTTGATTCAATTGATTGGCTCAAGAGTTCTCTGGTTGGGAGGTTTTGTGGGAATCATCTCAATATTGATACTATTAGAAGATGGATCCATCAAGTTTATAAAATCTATATTGAGTTAAAGGTTTCTACTATGCTTCATAGTTTTTTCATTTTTTTCCTTTTCTTACCAAGAGGATTTTTCAAGGATATTGTATGAAGGCCCTTGGTTGATGGTTTCAAATGGTCTTAGCCTTCAAAGTTATTCTCTTGGTTTTAACTCGTGGAAGGAAAAATTGTTTCATGTCTGGGTTTGGTTGCCTAGGATACCATTGTTGTTTTTGAATGAAAACATTTTAAAGATAATTTCCAATTATCGTGGCAAGTATACTTCTACAGATAAGATTACTAAGTTTAAGAAGAACCTATTATTTGTGAGAATTTGTGTGCTTGTGGAGAAAAACCAGCCCCCCAACCCAAATCACCCTATCCTCTAAATTTAGGAATTGGGTGCAACATTTTGAGCACGAGGACTCCCCAATTATTTGTTGTGCTTGTAATTCAATGGGTCATGGCTATAATTCTTACTTAAAAAGTAAGAAATGACGCTTTGCTTGAAAACGGAGACGAATAAGGAAAGTCTCATCCTTATTTTAGGCTAGCTATTATTTGGTTGTTACTCTGCTATGTTGTAGCTATTATATTTTAGTTGTTTATTCATTTATTAGGTTCAATGCTTCATCTTTCTCTTTTTGTACAAGGGATCAAAGCCCTTTCAAAATCCCTACTTATCTAGTCAAGAACCAATTTATATCTAATAATAGGCTTCTTATCATTACATTCAAACATTGATTATTTTTTATATTAATAAAAATAAGATTGTAAGGATCTAGACTCTTGTATAATAGAATGTCAATTGATAGACATAACAAGTACCATGAGTTATGAGAAAAACCAAACCATCTAACACAAATGAAACAAAAGGAGATACAATTGTAGCCAATTTGTCACCCAACTTCAACCAAAAGTAGTAACATAGACCCTTGGGAACCCACTTAGACAAATCCCAAATTTGACTCTGTTAAACCTCACATCGTAAACTCTAGTATGAGATTGGGTGATATATTTAGGAAGACCTTTCTTTTGCATTGTAACAATAATTCATGAAATATTACCACCCATTTCTCATAAAAGGAGAAGTGAGAGGGATTCATCCATAGAGGGCCCAATCAATATGCATAGTTCTAAAGAAGAAGAATATGATGAGGTGACATAGCCAAACCACAAATGCCACCAATTGACTAGCTTTATGCTAATACAAATCTAAAGGCATACCAAGTGGAGTGATTTGAGTGAGAAGTAAGGATTATTGAATGAGAATAAATATGGCAATATTTGTAGTGCACATTAAAAAGCTATGTCATGGTCTTGATAACCAATCTCAAGAGAAGACTCATTATCTTGTGAAGATTCACCAACTAAGTTGTCAAGTTCATGAATAGTCATGTGATCTTCCACCACATCGATGTGCTCTTGCATTGGGAAAAAGGACAATTAACAACTATTTGATCAATGAAAAAGTGTCATCTACATTGGAATGAAAGACCCTTATAGTCAAGCAGTTGAACATACTTGGCTTATCCCCGACCATCAAAATCACATCCCTATGAAAAGGCTTGGAGATACCAATGCCCTCTAGTATTTAGGATGCGTTTGAGTCAACCTTCAAGAAATGTCGAATAGAATTTCCTATGACCTTATACCAAGAGTCTTCCCAAAACTAGAGAGGGTGATTCAGTAGGAAAACTTACATGACATTGAGAGTTTCAAATGTGGGATTGAAGGAAACAATCCAAGGCTTAACCAAGAGAGAGTAATCATCTCATGCAAGAAAAACCTACCATAAAGCACCAAATCTCTATCCTTTGAAGAGTCAAAAGATGCAATGAAGAAACCTCTTGCATAAAGGAAGTACTTGATCTTTCTCAATGATATGACTCTAAGAAGATCCAAGACCTATTTTTATAAATCAAGAAGAGATGAACATCAATGAATCTACAAAATAAGTCCTTTCACAAATAGAAGTCTTCATTTTCCAAGACATCTCATCCACAAATCAACACCAAGGAGGATTTGGCACAAGGGATGTGTTGTAGAGAAATATCTCCAACATAGCAACATAAGTCTTTGCAAAATAGTAGCTATGGTGTCCAATGAAATAACAATCTTTTGAAGAGAGGTCCATTCATCCACGTATCCAACTTTTACAACTCAAATAAGGGGTGGAAGGACCTTATTGGAATCCACAAGCAGGGAACCCAAACAAAGGGCAACTAAGCACCTAACACCATGGTTAAGAGGATGGAAACCAAGACAAACAAGGGGAACTTGTGTTGGTGAAACATGTGAGCCAAACTATGTAACAGTAACATAATGACATGTAACTACCAAAAACCTCTTGAAATCACCCTCTAGATAGGATTTTAATTGACCACAAGAGGCATATAAATGTCTTCAACTTGTGCACTATTGACTAATGGAATACTATAGAAGGCCAAAGCATTTTTTTGAATAAGTTCAAATTGTTGAAGTTGAGGACAAGAAAGCTATTAGTAATTACGCTTTTTCAAATTAAAATAATCGTTAATACATTGATTGTTTTATTAATTCTTAAATTTTAATTGAGAAAAATAAGTGACTACACAATATTATAACAGTGAAAAATAAATGGATGATCTCATTCAAAGGAATTTGATGGATATCACAACAACAATGTAATTAAAATTCATATTACAAACAAGAAAAATGGTGCTTCTAAAAGGAAAAATAAGAGCCTTATTGAGATGATAAGGTAATAAACAATAGATAAAATTATATATATTCTTAATTAAAACTTTAATTGTTATTGTAAATAATTCAACAAATAAAAGAGCTAATATTGGCATTGTGTGATGGTTTGTGTTGTTGTTCTTGCCATCAAGGTTCAAACCTTGTTAGGGTGCTATATTGAATGTTTTACTGGAGATAAGGCCCCCCATTTGTGACCTCATCAGTTCATATCTCTACTATAAATAAATACAATAACTTAAAAATAAAATAATATTATATAATAAAAAAATTGATCATTAAGATATTTTCAAACGTGATTAATCATTGAATTGAAATGTTCAAGAATATCAACCAGTTGGTGACATTGAGTATAGTCCATATATATTTAGCCAACTCAAAAAGGGTAAATGAAAGGAAATGAGAATGACAAATTACTATTAGAGGGTCAAAAGAAGAATTCAAGAGGAGCAATTTTGAATTAATTTAATTTTATAAGCTAGTACTCTAAGTCTTATTTTTCAATCAATTTTGGATCCACCATAAGTCTCCCTATGACCTTATACCATAGTTGAATGAACAAAATGAGCTCAACTATGTAATATTATAATTTGCTTATGTTATATGTACATCTATTTATATTTTAAATTAAAATGGATCCTTTTTAGCAAATGATGGAGATCAAATTCAATTACTATTTTATTTTTTAAAGGAAATTGGAAAAGCAAATTAATATTAGAAGGTCAAAAGAAGAATTCAAGAGGAGTAATGTTGATTTACTTCAATTTTAGAAACTAGCACTATAAGTCTTCTTTCTCAATCAATCTCCGATCCACTATAAGTCTTCTTATGACCTTAAACCATAACCAGGAATGAAATGAGTTCAACTATGTAAAATTATAATGTGTCTATATTATATACACATCTAATTATATTTTCAATAAAAATGGATCCCTTTTAAGAGACGATTGGAGATCAAATTCAAATACAATTTTATTTTTAAAGTGAAATTAAAATATCAAGATTTAGTTGGTGTTATCTTTCAAAAGACAATTAAAAAAATAAATTTGTTTCTATCAAGTTTTCACTTTTTAATAAAATATATTTTCCTAAAATTATAACTGAAGTTTAAATATTTTTTAAAATCTAAAATAACTCACAAAACTATTGATGATGTAAATGAACTTTGCAATAATATTGTTATAAAACAAGATTCAATATGTGAACATAATAGATTATTTGTAAATTAAGAAACATACTATATTTAATTCTGAAACAAATTATAATAAAATAAGTTTTTACTCAATTGAATGAAATGAATTCAACTGGTAAATTGCAGTAGTTTCATCAAGAGAAGAATTGTGTTTAAACTCCAAACTAGAATATTAGATCTTTAAGTCTTTATATCAGGCAAACTGTCAAAGTGATTTAAACATTTTAAATGAATTTGCTGAAAGTATCCTAAGAAGTAATCTATAAATGCGAGAACTAATTATATATATATATATATATATATATATATATATGAATGAGAAATGTTCACCTAAGACTTCTCAGACTATTTCAATGGGCAAGTTAAAAGAACATTATCATATAGAAGACAGAGAACCATACCAGAGAACCATACCAGCCTTATGCAGGCAAGAATGAGTGAAAAGAGAAAGAAAAATTCAAAATTCATTGCAGAAAAATTATGAAAAATGAAAGGATAAAAAATTGTTCAGGTCACCAACCTGGTGAGTGGACAATCCACAGAAGAAGAAGAAGAAAAAGTACCTTATAAACGGGACCAAATCCACCCTCTCCAACCTTGTTGTCATCGTGGAAATTCCTGGTGGCCATTTTCAGTGTCTTGAACTTGAAGACTATCTGTTCCTGAGAAAGTGCTTCCTCTGAGTTGTCTTCATGAGCCTCTGTAACAATTCCAAAAGGAAAAGCATTATTATTTTACCATCAATCTTATCAAAATCAGTAACTGCTATCCAGTTTCTAAGATGTTTCAATACATTAAATTATGATATATGAAGATATTTTACCACCAGATCAATCTTAACAAAATCAGTAACTGCTATCTAGTTTCTAAGTTTAAATTATGATATATGAAGATAAATTATGCATTAATGTATTCTAGAAACTTGAATAATCATTTCCCACAAAATCAATCCAGTTTCTAAGATGTTTCAATACATTAAGTTATGATATATGAAGATAACTTATGCATTGATAATCATTTATTTATAATCATCAAACCAAATAAAATCTTCAAATCATTTAAAACCAAGAATCCATATACCTTGATCATGCCTCATGGATTTGAAAAGTGCTACTTGACCCCTTCTGCTAACTGGCCTCAACTTAATCAAGCAGTAAACCAATATAAAAAACAGTCCTCCAAGAACTACCATGGTTATTATCAATTTAATGGGTAGTTGCTTCGACGTCTTCCCTGTATCATACAAGTTATGTTCAATGAACCATCTCAAACATTCCACATAAACAACACCTTCTAAACTTCAACTTTAAGTTCAAAAACAGTCCTCCTAGAACCGCCATGGTTAATATCAACTTAATGGGTAGTTTCTTAAACTTTAACTACCATCTTAAACTGGCAGATGAATCTTAAACAGTTATGGAAAAAAGAATTGAATTATGCCCACAGAAAGCTAAAGCCACATACCGCCTGTGTACTCAGTGGAAGTGGAAGTGTGGTGAGATGAAGCCGTTTGCTGAGATGACACTGGAACAGGGGAACTGTAAAACTTATCTTTACCAAAACGAATATGGCAACTACTCAACAAAATCTGTCCACCACTGTCACTCAAACAATTTTCTGGCATTTCATCCATGGCATCTGATACACATTCAGAACAATTAACAAAGGACAGGTCTAAGCACTGAACAAGCCCAAAAATGGTGTCCCCTGAAGAATCAACAATCTTTCCAGAGGCAAAACCCCTATTACCATGAACGGAAGCCCTGAGAGCCAGATTCTTCATGAGAGCCCGAATAGCAGTAGTGTAACTGCCTCCATTGTTGGGCACAGCCACATTGTTACAGACAGAGCCCACAATGTCCTGAGATATCAGATCAGAAGTAAAGTTGGAATCTTGGTAGCGCAGGAAGCAGAGATCTAACCAGATAACGGCTCCTGTGGCGCCAGGGCATGTTTTATAGGCCTCCAGAACTGCTTCATGGGCACAGCTCTCACAGACTGTTCTTGATGCATCTCCCCTGCACTGAATCAAACCAAACACCTGGTTTGGACTTCCATCCTCCCCTGCTGAAACTTCCTCCAACCATCTTTTACTCGCACTTCTTGCAAGATGCTCCAAAACCCTCTTCAGATTCACCTCGAATTCGCTTCCATTGGAATATTTATTTCGGTTGCAGACCTGTGCAAGAGCACCATCCGTTCTTGTTGGGAACTGCTTCATCAGTATCAGAAAAACCACTGTGCACAGGACACTCCTCAACTCCATTGTTGCATCTGATGTTACCCTTTTTCTATTTCTTGTTTGGAATGACAAGAATCCTAGATTTGCTTCCTCTTCCCTTTTCTTGATTGGAATGACAATTTGCTTCCTTCTTCAATCCATTGTTATACTAGATAACACTGTCATGAAATTGAGGGCTTCTAGATTAGTCTGAGTAAATCTTAATGTTTGGATCATATTCTATGATCTGTATTTCTTTTTGGAAACAAAGATCTAAATTACTATTTTGCATAAATGTGAAAGGTTCAGATTCATTTAAGAGAAGTTGGAATGAATGTATGCTATCTTTTTTCTTGTTTGAAATGACAAAGAATTCTAGATTTGGTTCTTGCTCCAGCCCATTGTTACACTAGATGATACTACCATTCCTTTAAAAACAGTGGGTTCTAATAATCCATCTCGATGAATTTGAAAGTTTTTGGATTTGATTGCGTATATTTTTCTCCTTTTCTTATCAACATTTGTTATGATCAATCATTTCTTTGTTGGGTATAAAGATCTAAAATGTTCTTTTCCATGTAATATTCAGATTCATTCAAAAGAAGTTGGAGTGGATGCACACGTCTCTACAACCCACTGTTTTATTAGACAACAGCTTCATGAAGTTGAGAGTTTATAGATCATACTCTATGATCATCATTTCTTGTTGGGAACAAAGATCTATAATATTCTTTTCCATAAACATGCAAGATTCATTAGAGAAAAGTTGGAGTGGATGTACACCATCCTCTACAATATATTTTAATTGGAATTTTTAATGAAAAGTTATTAGGTAAGATGTACAATTTTATTAAGTCACAAAACGGAGTCGAGTTTTGAATAACAAAGTTCATAAATAATATTAAATATGACTTTTAAAAAATGACAAGGTCATTTGTGTACAAACTCTTTTCTTTTTGATCTCATGAAGGTTAAATATTCTACGAGTTCGGAAAAAAATAATTATACAAAAACCACAAATGCAATCTCGCTCAATCACCAATTGAAAAACAAGAATTTAAAATAATTTTGAACCAAACTCTGGAGATAGCATACTAGTAGCTATTATAGCTAACTTTGCGCATCCATGGATTCGAAGATTTTTTTTGGTTTTTCCATATGCGACTTAATCACATATAGTTATTGTTCTAGCTTTTGAGTACTAACAATGCACACTATATGATATGTTATGTACGCAAGGGTCAAAAAGTGGTCATTTCAAAGTGTCGTCCTATACCTACTTAAAGATGCCCCAATAATTGTGCACTACAACCACCTCAAAAATTGTCAATAATTTTGCACAAATGTCGCAATAGTCTTTCAAAAATTGCCAATACTTATTCACAAATGTCCCAATACTTGTTCAAAATATCCATTATCGGGGTACAAGTGGACAACTACTAGTACATGATATATTTATCAATAGACTTTAAGTCATCATGTTTTGATTTCTTTAAAGTTCGTAATAGGAGGGTTCAGTGTATGTGGAGTGTTTGGCGATTGGAACATGGAGGATAACTACTGCTCTTAGGGGAAGGAACCTAGTTACCACTCATGTTCCAATTATTGTTCATTGGATTTCACTAATTAAAAACCCAATTAGTTATTGGAGAGTTTAGTGTGTGTGTGGAGTGTTTGGCGATTGGAACATGGACGATAACTACTGCTCTTAGGGGAAGGAACCTAGTTATCACTCATGTTCCAATTATTGTTCATTGGATTCCACTAATTAAAAACCCAATAAGAAATCATCTAGTGACTCAATAGCTGTCCATTGGTATATTCAATAGTTGGAAAAAGAAGTTAGTAATTAATACCAATTGTACACCTTTATTGATTACTAATAACGCAAATTTAGTAATTCAAAACTTTTATATAGATATTAGATCAATTGTACTATTGTTTTGACTAGAAACAAATTAAGTCAAATACAAAGACAACCAAAAACATATTATCCAAATTAAGTAATGAGCATTGATACTCTTGCAGTGGATATCAACTCACCAATTCAAAAACCAAAATTTTGAGCCTCTGTATTCAATTTTTTTTTTCAAATTACTACATTCGTGTGGATTTTGATTGACATTAATGATTGTACATGGTGATAAAGAATGGACATTAGTTACCATGACCACTACCACACGTTATTTCTGACGCCTGACAATGGAAGCCCCGGATGAACCCTTTCACACTTCAGAAGGCGAACATGCAGAGCCAGGCATTGTAATGTGTAGATTCATTCCATAGTGTTTGGAGTCCATGTACACCGTCCGTTCTCTAGAGAAATTTGTCCTGGAGAAACGGTATTACTGTTGAAGGGTGGATGTGATTGTTATACTGATTCTGACATTAAAGTGAGAAGACGCTCCAAATAGTCAAAGTTGATGGGGGGGGGTGGGGACTGAGTTGTGAAGTACTGGGCTGCCCAAATTGTCAATTTCATCTAGAAGGCCGTCCTGCTAGAATAATGCTCTGAATTGCCCATGAAAAGACCACGTTGTCTTTCAAAAAAATATGATTCTATACAAATTGGGGGCTTGAACTAGAGGATTGATTCTATCCAAATAGATAGAAACAAACATGTTGACTTGGAGTACTTTGGTAAGATGTTTGGTTCATCTAGAATGGGTGGGTTCATCTAGAATTTAAGTTTGTATGGTTCATCTACATGGGTGGGTTCATCTATCAAGTGGGTGGGTTCATCTATCATTTAAGTTTGTAGGGTTCATATAGAATGAGTGGTTCATCAATCATTTGTTTGTTTTCATCTAGAATGGGTAGGTTCATCTATCATTTAAGTTTGTTTGCTTCATTTATAATGAGTGGCTCATCAATCATTTGTTTGTTCAATTCATTTAGAATGGGTGGGCTCATCTATCATCTACGTTTGTAAAATCTGATGGTTTGAATTTTAAATATGAATGAATGAATAATTTATTTTAATGATGTTTATAAGATTGAACAATCTATTGGACGAAGAATAACAACCTTAATTTATCTTCAAAAAAAATGAATGGATGATTGATTTTAATGATGTTTATAAGGCTAAACAATCTATAGGACGGAGAATAACAGTCTTATTTTATCTTCATATTTCTTTTCAATGTCAGATCTTCTAATATGAATCTTGACTAGGAAGCTAGCAACCTAGTTAATCGTGTCTTTATTGAATAAATAGTGCATGATGTTTACTTTCAAATTGTTTTCATCATGAGTATAAATGCTTTCATAAGTTGTGAATTCCATATTATTGTCATTCTGTCTCCACCACACCTTTATTGCAGAGTATGCAAGTTTTCTCTTCCTGAACTTCATTGGGTATCTTCTACCTACCATTCTAACATCTAAGATGATGTGACCCCTTCGTTAATTGTGCAACCATCAACCTTACTTTTCCTTTAATAAGTACCTCTAAATATGGTTTTTCACCATGATTCCAAGTTGGGTAAAACTCTCTCATGTAGTATTTTTTTACCATCCAATCTATTTATGGCTATATTTAACCTAGCTAGAAGGGAACATTTTATATAATTTTTTTCTTCATGGAGGATTGTGTATCATTTATGAGTTTGGATTGTTATGTGATATGAAAGGACAATTTTATGTTGATACTTTTTTTTTGTTTTAGAGACAAATATTGAGGTGTATCCATTGTATCAAAGTTGTTTGAGGTACGATTTTGGGCTCATCCCTAATATCATACCTCTGGGAGTTTAAATTTTGTTCACCGAGGAAATCAATGAACATGTTGGTATGTGGTGACTAATCATGCTATATTGTGCACTCTTTGCAATTTGTGGGGTTCGGAGCAAGGTTCCAATTTTTTTATTTATTTTCTTTTATTTATTTATTTATTTATTTATTTATTTTATTTTTTTTTGGNGGGGGGGTGTTAACGCGTCAAGCTTGGTTAACTCGTCAAGTATTTCCCTAGGTTAACTCGTCAAACATTTTTAGGGCTAATTGGTTAACCCACATGGGTAAACCGCCTAAAAGGCCTATAAATTTGTGGTGGTGTAATGTAAAATGATCAGGTCGTAATTCTCTCTTCGCTGGATAATAAAATAAGTGGACGACTATTTCTTTGGTGGATGTAGCCCATATTGGGTGAACCATGTTAAATCTTTGTGCTATTGTATTACTATCTTCTCTTAATTTATGCATTATCTTAATATTGTTTATTACTCATATCTGCCTAAACCCTAACAAAACATACCATCACCCTCACCAATTATGCTCAACCAATTGAACTACAACTCTTTGGTTGTATAATGTTTTTGAATTTTATATTTATAAATCATAATATTGGAATTTTATACATAAAGTGATAATTAGATTAATAAATTTATTTTTCCTTTTGTTTTAATTATACTAAGGTCTTTTTTAATTTGATAATATAAAATTGTTGAGTTTTAATTATTAATTATTTATATACAGGCTTATATTAATCAAGTCAAACTTTCAAATATTTAAAATGAAATGTTAAATATTAAATGGTTTTGATCATGCTATATTGTACACTCTTTAAAATTCGCGGGGATGTTTTTTGGGTTAACTCGTCACACATTTTTAGGGTTAATTGGTTAACCGACATTGGCAAACTGACTATAAGGCCTTTAAGTTTGTGGCAGTGTAATGTAAAATGATCTAACTATAATTTTCTCTTTGCTGGATAATAAAATAAGTGGGCAACTATTTCCCTAGTGGATGTAGCCCATATTGAGAGAGCCACGTTAAATCTTTGTTTTATTGTATTAGTATTCTCTTAATTTATGTATTATCTTAATATTGTTTATTGTTCATATCTACCTAAACCCTAACAAAACATACAATCACCCTCACCAATTATGCTCAACCAATTGAACTACAACTCTTTGGTTGTATAATATTTTTGAATTTTACATTTATAAATCATAATATTGGAATTTTATATAGAAAGTGATAATTAGATTAATAAATTTATTTTTTCTTTTGTTTTAATTATACTAAGGTCTTTTTTAATTTAATAATATAAAATTGTTGAGTTTTAATTATTAATTATTTATTTAAATATGTTTAAATTAATCAAGTCAAACTTTCAAATATTTTAAAATGAGATGTTAACTATTAAATGGTTCTAGTTACAATTGGTTTAGATCTGAAGTTGACATCTGAACTTGTTCAGAAATTGTGCAAGTTGTAGCATCGTAAATTGCACCCCTGTGCAATTTCTAGCTCAGTTAGGCCATATTTTAGTGTTCCTAGCCTTTCGTGTTTGATATTCTTGATCCAACCTGATTCCACATATAATTTTGGTATCGTCTCTCCAATTAGGACCTTTGGTCTCATTTTAGAACCACATCGAAGAGAACAAGTTGACCTAGTCACCCAGTTCCCCAATGATTTGCTCCAAATTGAAATTGTTCAACAATCACTTGGTTTCAGTGAGGATTTTAAACCTGCATCATCTTTCTTCAAGTTTTGCACCCTAAAATAGTTGGGAGAGGTATATAAACAAGGCATCCTCCCTCATTTTGATGATCACTCAATTTCAATTCAAGCTCTCAACTACAATTTCACATTTTAAGTCCTAAAGCAAGAGATCAAGAGTTCAAGGCATTGAAGACATCCATGATCTTCCAATTTTAAAGTCAACACCAAGTCAACATCAAACATCTTCATGAGCATTTTGACATCAAGAAGGTTTATGAAGGTATAAGCACTCTATTTTTAAAATCTAGTCTCTACTATACTTTAGTGCACTCTCAATTACATTCTAAGTCGAGGTTAATTCCTAAATTGGGGTTTGACTTGGGCAAACCCCTTTCTACATAATATTTTCTCTCTTTTCTATGTGGAGGTACAAGTGGTGAACATGCAAAAAGAGATACAAACAGATTGGGAGGAGAGCTACAATCTGTAATTTGTTTCATTGAAAACTACTGAGAACAAGCTGAGCAGGTCACCCTAGTCCAAGAATAGGCCAAGCGGGTCACTTGAGTCCGCCTGCTTCAGCCTCAAATTAAGATTGCAAGTTATTTACAGTTACTTTATCAATTGATTTTTGTATTTGTGGAGTCTTACAAGCAACTGAATTTTAGACAATTAATGGTAAAAAATTGTATGTTATAACTAGACGTATAGTAGCTGCATCAATTAATGCAATAAAGAGAAAATGGATACAAACAAAACCAACAAAGAGAATGAAATATTATTTGACCTCGTCACCTTCAATGTTGTCTTCCTATATGCTTTCCATATTTTCAACCAAAGAAAACGTCCACCTTGTCAATAGTTGGTGTTGGCATTGATGTCAACCCTTTCACCGATTGATATTGAGAGCTTGTCAATAACAATGATATGTGTTGGTGATGATATGTCCTAGTGGAACGTTGTTTTGTCCACTTCTTGTTGATGGTGTCATTTATAATTGTATTAGATCCAAGAGCTTGTTACAACTTGTTGGATCTATATTGGATGTATTGTTCCTCTAGTATTGGTGCACTATAACAGACAAAAGTGTTGTAGAAGGAATGACATGCACATTGACGATCGTAGTTAGAAATGAGATGGAGATTAGAAACATGAATGTGTTAAGATGAGGATTAGAAGCGTGACTTTGTTAAGATGAGGATTAGATTCATGAAACTATCATGGATGTTATAATGTTGTTGATGAACCATTGAGGTGCTCTTATTATTGAAGAATCTTGAAGTGTGTGTTTGCAAAAAGGTTCTTTGGTAGTTGCCTCAAAGAATGCTTTGTATTCCTTGGAGTTTGATGGTATGGCCTTGTGATTTGGAACATACATTATATATTCTATGTACATTTTACTCCTATCTTTTTAGGTCCCTAGTGTTTTTGCTAAAGTTTCAAAAGTATGCAAAGTGTTAATAGTCTAGTGTGTGTCAAGAATGGTTAGGGAAAATCTATGTATTTCTATACACATTAATGTTTGAAGTGTTGCAACATGAAGGGAATGTTCATAATATATACATGCAATATATCAAATCAATTTTAAGAAAAATATGAGTACCACAAATATGTTTTTGGTGACATGCTTCATGAATGTGCTTTCCAATTATGAAGAATTTTGAGCAAAAATGCTTGTGGAAATTTGATTCTTGAGGAAATGTGTTATTGGGAATGATGTTGGATGTTTAAGGAACATCTCTATGTGATCTAAAAAGCAAAAATTGTCCTCTTTGGTGTTGCATTGTGTCTAGTGTTGGTTTACAGGGTTGTTTTATGCAATTGTACATTATATTTAGGCAATTGTACATTATATTCATTATTCATATATTCATGTAATTGTACATTATATTTATGTAATTCGACTTTATGGAAATGAGATCCATAGTTGTATCTTATGTATATCATATTTATGCGCTAACACCTAGATTAAGCACACAAAATTGAGATATAATTATGACATTTTATCTAGGTTAATGATGTAAAGTTTTATTTATTTAGATTAATGACAAATTGATTATTTATATATTTGTTTATTTGTGAGATATAGTTCAAGGGTTGTATACCTTCATTGTTCTTGGAGTGAGTCATGGTGACCTGGTTATCCATGAGGATCATTATCATTCCTAATTCTCGATCTACTCAATGGATGATCATTTGAGAGGTATTTCCCATTTTGTTTTCAAATACATTTTGTTTTATGCTTTCTCTTATCATCGATATGAATATTCAACTATGATGATTATTTTGGAATACTTATTTAAGGATTATTTGACATGAGTTATTTATTATTTTTTCTTGTCGCAGGCATGAATTTTTGAGCTTGTTTAAAAAGTTTAGGAGATGTTTTGGGCCTATTCCCTTTGTTTGGGAATGGATATGATTTGGAATTCCTTTGGTTTGAGAGGCTTACAATTTGCTTATGTTTAGTGTGGAAATTTTTTTAGTTAAGGTTCAATTAGCAAGATATACTTATCATAGTTGGAGCATTTAGAGGTGTGTGTAGGACATGCTACAACTTTGATTTTTGGGTTCTCTCTTTAGTCTTGTTCTTCTTATGAGATGTTTTTATTCGCATGACATTTTAGTTGAGGTTTGTGGGGAGCTATAGTGATCACAATGTTGGTGGTAATGTGTTGTTAATTGTCCTTTGGTGACAACATGGAGATTCCTTGATCTCTTTCTTTTGTCGAGTGTGGAGAACTTGGGAGAGTTATGAAGACCAGTAGTGAAGTTGTATTGCTACAAATTTGTTTGCAATTTTTTTAAACCTTGAGGATATTCCTTGATACACCTCTATGTGATGCTATTGGTATATATTTGGATGTCTTGATTTTTTTAAGTATTTACATTTCTTATGCAATGAGAGTTATTGGATGTATATGTTCTTCATGGTCAAGTTTTATACTTTGAGCTTGTGATTTAGAATTGGGTTAGATATGTTAATGACATGAGGTTTATTAATTATGATGTGTATACCTTAGTTTTGAGGTATGTTTTGTTGGATGTGTTATCAAAAAGTTGTGTTTGTTATTTTAATTGTGATGATTATATGTTAACCACTATTGATGCATATTTGTTATCTTTAGCTTTAAAGTATGTTTTTATATCAATTTGAAGTGGTACATATGCTTTTATGTGAAAGTTGATGCTATTTTTTGTGCATTGGCATGATGGAGGATGAGAAGATTCATGTTGAGATGTTTGTCACCATGATTATTGTTGCATATATATGGATGGAACACATAGAGATATTTGTTTTCTTGATGGTACATGTGGGCTATAGGTATTGTTTCCTTGATGCTTAAGTTTATTTTTTATATCTTATGCAATGCATATAAGTGGGAGGATGTTAGGAAAAGTGTGTCAAACAACTTGCATAATGTTACAATTTGGTTTATTATTATTTCTGATGCATCTAAGAGATCTAGGGATGTGTGCATCACATGGATTAGACATTCTTGGGGCCTCTTTATATGATGTAACCTTAAGAAAAACAAATTGAATGTCAAAAATTTAATAGGGAGAAAATAGTTTTGTGATCTCATGATATTAGTCATGCAGTTTATGCAATACGACTTTAAGGTTTTGTGCAAGGTTAATGTCTATAAAATAAAGCACATGAGTAGGTGTTCAAGGTTGTGTTAGGAATAGTTAACACCAAGATTTTGGTTACGGGGAATTCCAAAATAGGTAAAAAATCTGGTGGGAATTAGCACCCGCAAATAACTGCACTAGTGTATAATGATACCTAGTGTTAGAAGATCCCACAACCCTGTTAGGAGTTGATCTTTACAATACATTAAGTACAGTCACCTGGTCAAAGGTCAGACCCTGTTAGGAGTCTTTTACAAATAAGCCTGTTAGAGGTGAGGACACACTATCCGTGACCACACTGCTCAAATGATGAAGGTTGCAACCTTCTGCACAACATATATACACTATATCTGATATTGAACTATGAATAAGATAACACATATTATAACACCACAATAAGATAACACGGATTATAACACCACAATTTTGGTTATGGGGAAACCCAAAATAGGTAAAAACTCTGGTGGGAATTAGCACCCACAAATAACTACACTAGTGTATAATGACCCCTGTTAGAAGATCCTACAACCCTGTTAGGAGTTGATCTTTACAATACATTAATTATAGTTACCTGGTCAAAGGTCAGACCTTGTTAGGATTCTTTTACAAATAAGCCTGTTAGAGGTGAGGACACACTGTCCGTGAGCATACTTCTCAAATGATGAAGACTGCAACCTTCTGCACAACTGATATACACTATATCTGATATTGAACTCTGAATTAGACCTACTGTCTTGATCAGTTCCAGTGAATTATATACACTCTCTGCTTTTTCACATAGATCTTCAACTGATGAATGATATAGTTTTACTGGCCCAATACATCAAACATTATGCTCTGCTTCTTACTCGCATACTCCCCACATGTCGATCAAAAATTATTTGCTATAAGTATCCTCTTCCAAAGATATGATCAAGTCGGCTTGTAGGAAACTCTTCAACAACTTCTTTGTCAGTCAAACTAAGCACGCAACACAAATAGAACCACGCAACTCAAGATGAGTAGACACGTCGCTTCACACAGTCGGCTCCACCAAATTAAGTCAAACTTCACACTCTGGATGAAACACGTTAAGCGCTCTTAACCACACATTATGAACTCATAACTAAACATGAATCCAAACACGCATATCCAAAGGCTAGGCACAACTGAAGAAACAATAAAAATACCGCCGACTCTTAATAAACAATCTCCTGAAACTATAACTGGCAAATAGATCATCATAACTCAACTTTAACTGCGCAACTGAATCTGCGTCTATGATCATAGCATAATGAATATGTCAACAACATAAAAATAAATGCGCAATGCTCCAACATATCCATAGTGAGAATTACATACAGGACACTGTTGCATACTATATGTTGTCATCAATGACAAACATACAGTCAACTACTGGCTCAAAGGAAAATCTCCAACAATCTCCCCCTTTGACATTGATGGCAACATATGATGTGAAAAACACCACCAATCCAAATGTATTCTTTCTTTTTACAATCTTCTCAATATCCTCAACAAAACTCCTCTTAACTGCTGCATCTAATTTTTCATGACTATATACTCCCCCAGTCTATATACTCCCCCTTTGACATCAATGGAAAAGGGTGCCAAAAACAATTTAAGCACATGTACTACTCCTGAGGTAGAGTAGTCAACCATTCATCAGTCACTAAGGACTGATGCATTTGCTGCAAATTCTAATCAGACTTAGGAAAGGGAATTACTCCCAGCTTCTCCCTGAGATACTCAAAAGTATCTTTTGGTAAAGGCTTTGTGAATATGTCTTCTAACTGTTATTTAGTGGTCACATAATCTAATTTTACTTCTTTATCTGCAACTTTCTCTCTTAGAAAATGATATTTTATTTCAATGTGTTTTGTCTTTGCATGCATCATAGGGTTCTTTGACATATTGATAGTACTAGTGTTGTCACAATGTATAACAATAGGATAATCAATTTGAATTCCAAACTCTTTTATCATTTTCTTGATCCAAACAATTGTAGAACAATTTAATGCTGCTGCTACATACTCTACTTCTGCTGTTGATTGAGAAATTCAATTATGCTTCTTGCTTGTCCAAGTAACTCTGTTTCAAAGAAATACTGCTCCTCCTGAGGTACTCTTTCTATCATCAACGCAACCTGCCCAATCTGCATTTGTATACACATGAAGTTCTACATTCTCAGAGTTACGATACCATAAACCATAGTTTCTAGTCCCTTTTAAGTATCTGAATATTCTTTTTATTGCCATTAAGTGATTTTGTTTAGGTTCAGCTGCAAATCTTCCAACAATGCCAATTGCATTAGAAATGTCTGGTCTAGATTGAGTAAGATATATGAGTTTTCCAATCATAGACTTGTATATTGTCTTGTCAACTGTTGTAGAATCATCATCTTTAGAAATCTTGCTTCATGTTATCATGGGGGTGCCTACAGGCTTGCAATGTTCCATCTTGAATTTATTCAATATTTATTTCACATAATTAGACTGATTAATGAATATACCTCTAGCTGTCTATTGTACATTTAATCCCAAAAAGTATTTGATAGGTCCAATCATGCTCATTTCAAACTCGCTCTGTATTTCTTTAGCAAAATATGCACTAAGCTTGTCATTACCACCAAAAATAATGTCATCAACAAAAATAGCAACAAGTAATAATCCTTCAGGTGTCTCTCTTATGAATAAGTTACAATCTGTTGCTCCTTTCTTGATTCTGATCTTCATCAAGTAACCATCTAGTCTCTCATACCATGCTCTAGGGGCTTGCTTAAGTCCATAGAGGGCTTTCTTCAGTCTGCATACCATGTCAGGTTTTTCTGATAAACTAAATCCTTCAGGTTGTTCTATGTAGACTTCTTCCTTCAAGTCACCATTCAGGAATGCTGACTTGACATGCATCTGATATACTTTAAAGTTCTTGAATGTTGCATAAGCTAAAAACAATTTTATAGCTTCCAGTCTACTCACAGGGGAAAATGTATCAGAGTAATCAATACCTTCTCTCTGCGCATATCCTTTACATAGCAGTCTTGCTTTGTTTCTTACCACTGTACCATCTTCATTCATCTTGTTTTTGAATATCCACTTGGTTCCAATGACATTTTTTTCACAAGGTCTAGGGACCAATTCCCATGTGTCATTCTTAATTATCTGATCTAACTCTTCTTTCATTGCTTTCTGCCAATCTGAATCATTACATGCATTTTCAACACTTAAAGGTTCAATTTGTGAAAGTAAACATACCTCTTCATCAACTGTTAAACCTTTTGCTCTAGATCTTGTCATAACTTTACTGCTCTGATCTCCAATGATATCTAATTTTTAATGATATTTAGATGCAAATTTTGGAACTTTAGGTGTGACATTTTCATCTGTTATCTGTGATTCCTCTTCACTTAGTTCAGGGTCATTGCTTGATACATTAATGCAGTCAAAAATTTCTTCAATAATAGTTTCTTTACTGATAGGTCTTGGTTCATCTTCAATCATAGGTGCATAATCATAGTATCTCTCTTGAATCATAAACTTCTCATCAATCTTCACATGAGTACTTTCAATGATTTTCTTCAATCTCAAATTAAAACATCTGTAAGCTTTTCTTTTGGTAGAGTAACCAAGAAAAATACCTTCATCATTTCTATCATCAAACTTGCCAACTCCATCATCTCTCTTTATGTACCACTTGCTTCCATAGATTCTGAAGTATTTTAGTGTAGGTACATTCCCAAACCAAAGTTCATAAGGTGTCTTGTCTGCGCCTAGTCTTAATTGAATTTTGTTGATAGTATAGACTGCAGTATTGGTTGCTTCTCTCCAATAGGTGAGTGCAAATTTTCCTTCAATCATGATAGTGCATGTTGTGTCAAGTATGATCCTATTTCTTCTTTCTGCAATTCCATTCTGCTGAGGGGTTCTAGGTGCACTTAGTTGTCTTTTGATCCCATGTTCTTCGCAATACTCAAAAAACTTGTCAGATGTGAATTCTTCTCCTCTATCTGATCTCAGACATTTTATCTTTAATCCAGACTCATTTTCAACTTTAGCTTTGAATATTTGGAACTTGTCAAAAGCTTCAAATTTGTCTTTTAAGAATGTAGCCCACATCATTCTGGAATAATCATAAAAAAACAAAATAAAGTAACTTTCACCATAGTATGATCTTGTTTGAGTAGGTCCACATAAGTCTGTATGCACTAGATCCAACTTGTTTTCTGCTGAGCTCTATTTACTTCTGAATGATTTCCTTACATGTTTTCCCATCACACATTCCTTGCACATGGTATCAACTGGTCTTGAAATACTGGGAAGGTCTCTTACTACCTTTACATTTCTTATCTTTACTATATTGTCAAAATTGATATGACATAATATTTTGTGCCATAACCAACTGTCATCTACTTTTGCAACAAAACAACTTGCTTCAGAATTGAGCTGAAAAACATTACCTTTAGTCTTTAAAATTGATGCAATCATAACTCCTTGTTTGTTATTAATTACGCACTTGTTGTTTTTGAATTCCAAATGATATCATTTGTCAAGAAAATGTCCAACCCCTAGTAGGTTATGATGTAAACCATCAACATACAGAACATCATCAGTGTTTTTCTTTCCATCTAAAGTGATAGCTCCTCTACCTATGATAGGCTTAGGAGTGTTGTCCCCAAATCTAACCATACCACCTTTGTACTTATCCAGATGTAAAAATATATCTTTGTCTCTGGTCATGTGATGTGAACACCCGATGTCAATGATCCAGTCTGTTCTGATGTCTGCTTGGGAAATTAATGCCAACTCTTGTGCTTTCTTTTCATCTTCAATGTCCATTTCATCAAACAATTTTTCCATATCTTCAATTGCAATGAATCCAATTTCACCTTCTCCTGAATCTTCATCTGTCACTCCATCTTAAGCATAGTAGCATTCCTTTGTATATTTAGCCTTGAAATTTGTTTTGTACTTCTTGACTCTTGTAGGGAACTTAGATGCAAAATGACCAACCTTGTTGCATGAAAAGAATTTGAATGGTAACCGTCCTTCATATTTTCCTTTTCCTTTTCTTTCTTTCTTAGCAATCATAGCAATGAATTCTTCTATTTCTTTATCCTCATCTTCATTATCAAAATTACTAGAAGTGTTCAAATATTTCTTATCATGAACTGAGGCTTTGAAGGTTGTTTCACTTTTAGGTTATGTCTTCAATTTTGATATCTCAAATGCCAAAATTCTTTTGATCAAGGTCTCTCTCTTGAAGTCTTTTGAAAATTGCATAGTCTCATAAGATGTTTATCTTTCTCTCATAATCTTCTCTCAGTGTAGTCATCAATTTATCCATTATGTCTTCCTCTAAAATTTCTCCACCATTGTTTCTGATTCCTGCAATTGCTTCATTAATCCTTTGATTATATGCTCTGATGCTTTCTTCATGTAGCATCTCTAAATTTTTATATCTTATCTTCCATGTCTTTCTGCGCGCATTCTTTGCTTGGATATCTCCTTCAAACATGTCTTCTAGATACTTCCATATTGTATAGGCTCTATCTACTTTCTTAATCTCAGAAAACTCACTGTCAGATAATGCACTAATAAGGGCTTCTTTGGCAATTGCATTTTGGGTGAATACTTCATTTTTTTTAACAGTAGAATCTTCTTCTGCAAGATCTTTTAAAGAAGGAACATCAACATTTTGAGTAGCTGCTTCATAAATCTCAAAACAACCGCACTGCAAATGTGTTATCATTTTGTTCTTCTAGTCAAGATAATTCTCTCCATCAAACTTAGGACTCTCTTTTCTAAAGTATGCCATCTGATCAACCTTAAGCTGTTAAAAATTTCTCTCCAAGGCACTTGGCTTTGATACCAATTGTTAGGAATAGTCCCAAGAGATAACTAAGAGGGGGGGGGGGGGGGTGAATCAGTTATCTATGTAAGATTCAATTCTTTATCCAATTAAGTACAAAATAACATTAAACATAAACACAATAAGATAACACAGATTATAACACCACAATTTTGGTTATGGGGAAACCCAAAAAAGGTAAAAACCCTATTGGGAATTAACACCCACAAATAACTACACTACTGTATAATGATCCCTGTTAGAAGATCTTACAACCCTGTTAGGAATTGATCTTTACAATGCATTAAGTACAGTGACCTGGTCAAAGGTCGGACCTTGTTAGGAGTTTTTTACAAATAACCCTGTTAGAGATGAGGACACACTGTCCATGAGCACACTACTCAAATGATGAAGGCTGCAACCTTCTGCACGACAGATATACACTATATCTGATATTGAACTCTGAATTAGACCTGCTATCTTGATCAGTTCCAGTGAATTGTATACATTGTCTTCTTCTTCACATAGATCTTCAACTGATGAATGATATAGTTTTACTGGCCCAATACATCAAACATTTTGCTCTGCTTCTTACTCGCATACTCCCCACATGTCGATAAAAAATGATCTGCTATAAGTATCCTCTTCCAAAGATATGATCAAGTCGGCTTGTAGGAAACTCTTCAACAACTTCTTTGTCAACCAAACTAAGCACGCAACACAAATAGAACCATGCAACTCAAGATGAGTAGACGCGTCGCTTCACACAGTCGGCTCCACCAAATTAACTCAAACTTCACACTATGGATGAAACACGTTAAGTGCTCTTAACCAAACATTATGAACTCATAACTAAGCACGAATCCAAACACGCATATCCAAAAGATAGGCGCAACTGAAGAAACAGTAAAAATACTATCGGCTCTTAATAAACGATCTTTTGAAATAGTAACTGGCAAATAGATCGTCATAACTCAACTTTAACTACACAACTGAATCTGCGTCTATGAACATAGCATAATGAACATGTCAACAACATACAAATAAATGCACAAGGGTCCAACATATCCATACTGAGAATTACATACAGGACATTGCTGCATACTATATGTTGTCATCAATGACAAACATACAGTCAACTACTGGCTCAAAGGCAAATCTCCAACATGTTGGTCATTTGAATATGCCTAGTTTGAACTTAGCTTGTGTGAGAATCTCTTGTAGGTTGCACATCCAATTATTTGAAGCATGTGTTGAGATGTGTGATTACATGATTCTCATTTTATTGTTCACATGGAGGGCATGTAGAGAGGTTGATTCTTCAGACATATCCATAGAGATTATTTAAATGTATTGTAATCTTCATTGTTAAATCATACATTGAGGATGAATACTTTTAGAGGTTATATTTTCCCTCTTTGAGGGTTTTACAAAGATATATCTTGTGTCATCTTTGATTTTATTTTGTTTATCCTTTTGCACATCGATTCTAAATACTCGTTTGCATGAATTTCTCTCTTTGCATTATGTGGAAATAGTCAAATGGATGCAAATTTCTTTTCACTGGTAAAAGAAGAAGAAAACATTGATTTAGTACATTGTTTGATCTAAGAACCAATGCACCCCCCACCCCCAACAAAGAATAGTTCTATTCTATGATGACCTATTTTCTAGTAGAGGGTAGGGTCATATTCTATATGTAACTGTTACCCAATTTAACTTCTAGCTCAATTAGGTAGAGATGGAAAAGTATTTACAGCTAAAGGTTAAGGGTATGTGTTTTATTCTACTATATTATTCATTACATGAGTGATATGTTATTAAGTGAATTTCAGTTAATACATAAATGCAAGTACAAGAAAGGAATAACACAAATTTTAAGAGAGAAATACTTTTATTCATAAGTTCAAAAGAGTACTTCCCACACAAATCATGGGAATGACAAATTGCACATTATAAAAAATAAATATGCATATACAGAAATAACATATGAAATGAGGAGGGGACCCATCATTGTCTGGAATGACAAATATCACGGTTGAGTAGTTGTATCCTCATCTCCTTACTCCAGAAGTTACTTTTCCTTGTCTAGGTTTGCCTGCAGGAAGAAAGAGAAGGGGGGTTAGAGCTCAGGGATCCTCATTAATCCATATGAAAAATTAGTAAAAGAATCTTTAAGCTCTCATAATGTATCAATTTAGAGAGGAAAATAGAGAAGAAAATAAAATATATATATGGTTTTATCTAACATGTTTGCTCACTATATAGGTACATGTATCATGTTCATTATTGAATACTTTAAGTTGATATCATAAACATCACAACATGTGGGATAAAATGGGCTCCCATAAAGGTTGATCCTAGCATGTTATCAATGCCATTTAGTGTTTTTAACATAGGAAAGTGCACAATTTAGTATCATCATGCCATTGTAATCCAATCAAGTAGGCATACATCACTTATAACAACAAATTGATGTCATTGTCATGATAAATAGACATCTTCTCAGTAGGGTTACAATGACATGATGATATTGGAGACAAAAGAAATAAACATCATCATCATGATAAGGTAAACTATGTGCACAAATCAAAGCAAGGATGCATCAAGAACATTGATGTTTCATAGTATGGTGTTTTCATATGTAGGACAACATTGAATAAGATAGAAAAAAATTACATCAGAAAGAATGATGTTTAACACCATTGTGACAAGTCATTACAAAAAATTGAAGATAGTGACATTCAAGAAATTGAGAGATATCAAATTTTATCTAAAGAGACATTTTTGTTACAATGGTAAAAAGGATGGATGATCACAAAATAATGCACTTTGAGTGAGATAAAGAAGCAACGATATTGATAAGCACAATGGAATGGAAAAATAGTAGTTAGAGATCTTACATCAAGAACATGAAAAAGGGACCAAGACAACTGAAAATAGAGGATACTGAACTAAATGTCAAAGAATGCATTAAAATTTTCCATTCAAATAGTGAAAATACCAGAAATACTATGATAATAAGGAATAAGCATTGAAAATTCAAGAGAACTACAAAGCCTTGTGAAAGGCACAGAGGCAACATGAAAGATCAAAATAAATAGATAGATTTCTATTACAGTGCATAGAAGAGCTAAAGTCACACACAATGACAGTGATATGCAAAGGGGTACATACAAATTTCATGTGAATGCATTCATGATAGTATCTTAAGGAAACATTAGGACATATCCCTATTTTGCAACATTTGATGCACTCTTCATTATATTAAAAGAGGATAGTATCAAAGAATGTTGTCCAAAAGAATGAAGTAACAAAAATAGCTACAACATTATCATTAGAAAAACATAGTGACACTACGAAGAATAATGCCATTGTATTCAAGGTTTCAAAAAGAGAGGTAAAACGTTATCATAATGACAATCACAGTCTACAAAAGGGACAATCGCCACAATATAGTGGTCCAAATAGAGATACAAAGTTGTCATAAATAGTAAGTGAACAATCACTGGATACACAATCATAGCGATAATAATATAGTGACCAGTCATGGTTAAAATCACAGTGGAGGTTTCATGTTAATATACAAGAACTGTGATAAGAAGCAAATAAACAACAATAATATAATAGAAAAATCTCAGTTTTTTTTAAATAAAACCAACAAATCTACCTTCAAATAATGAGTTCTTGGGTCTAATATAAAAATGCTATGTTCATGATATAATAACAAATCAATGGAAGGGAAGTTTTAAAACAAATATAATGTATTGCAAACAACTCGGGTTTCTTCATGATCAAAAAGTAGTCTATAAGAGAGAAACAATTGTTCGTACGCCCTAACAACATAATCAAAATGAAAATGATAGATTTTTCACTCAAAGATAATCATCTCTTCATGCATGAACAACAATCAAGGCATAGCTTGGAATTTTTCATGCAAAGACAACAGTCAAAAGAGAGGAAAAACCTCATATTTAAGACATACACAACCCCAAACAATGTCTTGAATAACATTTAAAATTGAGAGAATAAGACAGATTTGAAAGGGGAAAATCTCAAGGTAATGAAACTATTGGAGTACGACTATAACTTAGAGGGGGGGGAGGGGGGGGTGAATGAGTGATAATAAAAATAATGGATCAATTTTTAAAGCCAACTAAACAATACGATTCAATTATGACAATTGAAATAAAGAGATAGAGACAAGATCAACACATAAGATAAGAATACAGGATATGTCCTGAGTGGAAAACCACTCCAAATGCCTCATTGGCTTAATCTGAAATCACTTTTACACTGTGTCACTGGCTTATACAATGTATCCCCAACAAATTATATCCCATTGATAGTCTTATATGCCTCACTGGCCTTTCTACACTTTTCAATCTTCTTACATACAGAGATCATAAAACCTGATTGTCATGTAGGTCATCTAATTCTACTATATGCATCATTACATACAAAACATAATTTTGTATCTAATAATGCACATTTTACAATTATGGACCCCTGTATCAATCAGGGATTTCTGGCAGACTGATTGTGCACAAAATACAAAATATGATCAATCAAAACTCAAATATCTCTTCTCTGTCTGTATATACAAAACAACATACTTTTGTTGTATATATAAGCATCTTTGATAAATTGATTCCTTAAAACTGAAATCAAACTAAATACAAACTAATTCCAAATTGATTATCAATATGCATCATGTCATATATTGCCATCAAATAATGTGTCCTTGAAATAATAAATCTCTACCACTTTATATATCTTAACCATTTGATTATTCTGATCAACATAATATGAATTTCCTTTTAAATAAATAATATGTCACGAAATGAATCAACTGTAATTGAATATGCCTTTCAAAAAGAACCAATACCAAGTTACCATATCATATCTATGTTTATCTTTGTCATCATAATCTGCTGATGAATCATAAAAGTGTTCATACTGTATAATGTGACACTCTTTTTTAAACATCTATTATACACGACAGTTAAAAAATGAAAACAAAAAACTTTACTTTTATACCATTCTAAATTTTTCAAAAAAAAAATTTCAACATGGCCGACCTACTTCACACGAAGTACCCAAGATAAAATTCTGGCGGGATGGATTTCACCGGACTTTTCATGTAGGTGTCTTCACATGAAGCCCCTTAGACCCCTTCATGCGAAGGGGGTCTTCGCTCGAAGACCCCTAAAATGAAAATATCTTGTTTGAAAAAAAACAAGTCCTAAAAATTGGTCTTTCAAGGCCTGGGACAAGGACCAAATCAAATATTTTTTCTCAAATACATGATTCCAAATGATGCGATTCGGAACAAGCTTTCTAATAAATATAATTTTAATACATATTGAGTTCGTTATCACTTTCAAATATTACTTTAACTAAACATAGGTTGTTTGGCGATTCAACAACCTGTCTCTTTAAGGCTTCGGGAAAAATAGTAAATTACAAAAAAAAATTATAAAAAATATGTAGGAAAATCATATTTTTGTTACCTTTCTATATAAAAAATTAAATTAAATTTCGATATATACATTTCAAGTTAGAGTGATCAAAGTGACCTTATGTCTAAATTACAGTTACTGTCACTTTACAACTTAATAAACTATGAAATATTGACCCAAAATGAATGAAACCAATTACATCCTCTAGATATTGAAGTTACAAATATAATTTCAAAATAATTACACCGTTATCATATTTAAAAAAAATTTTATGCCGGTCCAAGTGAAAGTCACTTCTTAAAATCACAGTTTTTTCACACAAACCACTTTTTGAAGGAGAAGGAAAAATGAATTTTAACGAATTTTAATTTTTTTAAAAAATATATTTAGAAACTAGAAAGAAAATTCTAAAAGACTCTATTTTATATCATCTTCAAATTCCTTATAGATTTGCGGCAATAGGTGTTCAAAAAGAAGTTTTTTCTCAAAATGTTGATCTCTGTGTCAAAGTTGGCCAAAAAGTGGGACACACTATTGTGGGATCACCCATGACATCTCATTATATCCTCAACTGAGAATTGTACCAGAATGAAACTAAAATTCACTTTGAACAATGATACTTTGACATACATAATGATTTGAATGAAGACACATTAAACCGAACCAATAACCCTTGACTAGGGTTTAACAACCAAACATTGAATGATCTTGAAGTACTAAATCGTGCATGTGATGTATTCACTATAAACAAGTGCATGAAAGAATGAATATGCTTCGAATGTGAAGCTATAACTAAACAATATCAAATGCACGAGAGATGAATACATGACAATCACATTGATGACAAAGACACTATTCACGACGGTTACAATACATATTTTAATCTTGAGACAAAACTGACAATGGTTTTAGTGAGCATGGCTCAAAAAAAAATATTTACAATATGCATGATACAAAATTAAAAAAAAAACATCTTATATGTGTTAATAAATAGAAACCCATGATGCAGAGCATAAACCAACTTTGAGTTTATGGGTATGTGACACTAACACATGCATGCTAAATGATAAAACAAAAAACTTAAACATAGATTAACAAAGAAAACTAAAGACTACATAAGGGAATCGAAACGCCTGAACAAAATATGTCATGCTAGTTTCTTTGCCAAATCCTGACAATCTCTTTGTCTCGAAACCACTTTAGAATCAACTACCAACTTCCACAATACTGGAATAGCTCAAGCAAAGAACATACTGTAATTGCTCAACATCATGTCCTACATGAGCTGGGATACCCTACCTCGAAAGAGATGAGGTTCTTTCTAAAATAATATTTTGTTATCAAATGAGGGCATAAAAATTGAAAACACCGAAAATGGTGCTTGATATGCACCACTTGCTAACCCCAAATTTTTTCTCATAAATGTTGATAGATGTGGCATTATTCCACATCTTTTTTTAAAATCTTTTTAACCAACTTTTTTCAAATTTGAAGGAGGAGCTAGGGGCCGACCCTTCCTAGAAAAATCACTTTACTTATGCCATGGTCACAAACATTGACCATTATACTTACACTTATTAACATCAAAGCCATGCTCTGGCACATTTTTCAATTTGAAACCAACTACATATATAACTGTAAATGTCACCGCAATAAAAAACTGATATGATCAACATGACTATCCAAATCCTTATGAACTCACGATCATGAAGTATACACTGCAATTATGACAACATATAAGCATATAATCAAAACTGGTATCCAAACTTAAGTGGCATATCTATTTGAACCATATTGGTATCAAAACATATAATCGGTATGTATCTCCTTAAAATCAAGTTGTGTGAACCATATAGAAGCAAAATTTGAACTATATAATCAAACTGTATACTGAATATGATCATGAATAACATCCAATACTGATAATGATGATTAATGTGTTTGGCATCAAGGACAATCAAATCCAAGGGAGAGGAGCAACAAAACTTACCATATTCACGAGATAAAAGTCACGATCTGCGTCAAAATCTTCAAGAATCTTGCAACAAAGAATCAAAGTTTTATATTTTGTTAATAGAGGCAATAAAACTTACCAAGTTTGGATCAAAACTAAATTGCATTTACAAGTATTATGCAAGAAAAACCCTCAAAAATCTCCATACAAACCCTTGGTGGTGCCCAACAAAACATAATGCAAATGAAGGAATGAAATGAAACGTCTTGTTAAGATTTCTTGTTTACCCTAAGCTAAGTCATCGGTGAAGAATTTTTTTTGCCTTTGAATTTAATATCTCCTTTAACCAATAGCCTCGATGGTATTAGATATATATTTTATTTTATTTTATTTTTGCATCAAACCTAATTAAAGTGATATTTGATCAATCACTTAATAAGTATTATCTATAATGCAAAAATAAATGCATAAAATGTAATCATAAGTCAAAAGAATGTAACTGGTTGATTTAAAAGAGATTGCAAGCTTTGTGGAGCGGAAAGAGGAGGTTCTGTGACTTTATGAGCAATTATACATCAGTTAAGGAGTCCTCATGAGTTATAAAAATTTTAAGGAGGCTTTTGAGGTACTCTACTACATGTATCCTTTAGTTCCACCCCTCTTTTTGTGGAATTTTCATATGAGCTCAACCCATGAGATATTTTTGCAATTTGATGGAGAAATCAAGGTGAGGCTTCAGTTCTAGTTGAGTTCAAGAGGATTCCAACTAGGAGTTTGTGCAAGACCTTTTTACAAGGCTTTTGATTGTAATTTTCTAGTTCTTTTCTTCTTTTCAATATTTTTCTACTACAAATATAGGCGTATTTTTGTATTGAGCTCATACAATTTATATCATAGATTCTTGATTTTTCATAATAGAAGTTGGTTTTCCTTCTCAATATTTTAGTTTCCAATATTGTTTGTGAATTACTTGATTGAAATATTGTGTTTATCCTTTAGTTTATCAAATTCTTCTGATGTTGAATGTGGAAAGTAACATGTTATACTACATGTCTGTGAGTGTGTTTAATATTTTGGGTATTAGAATTGTAAAAACATCATTGTTTTCCTTTTATCAATCTCATAAAATTGAAACCTCTAATAAGAATATTTATTGCAAAGCATGTTTGGTTGAGTTGTGAGATAATATAATTTCTTTAGTGAGTGATTTGTGGGTTTATAGCTGAATTTCAATTTTTATCCATTGGTGTATCACGTGTTAGCGTAGATTGTTCATTTCAAAGAAAGACCTTTCGTTCCCTTTTCACAATCAAGTTAGTTTTTAGGATATCTAAAGGGGAGTCGACCCATAATCTGTACGTTCATTTACACAATGAGAAACCCACAAACTTGTATATGTTCCCATGTTGCACAAGATTATTGAGCATCAGGCTTAGCTCTCAAGTGCAAATCCATGTGACAATGGTAACATGGGTGGGTGTGTTCTGGCCTATTCGCCAGTAGAGGGCAATACTAGGGCTAGAGCCAGATTCTATACGTAACATACTCTACCTTCCTTTATCTTTCCAACAAGGGGGTATGGGGGGTTGTTGGGGGAGGGGATTCTATTGGGGGTAGATTCTCTATTTAACATACCCTACCTCCCTTTACCCCTCCCTCAATATTTGAGATAGGTACTTTTGACCATCCTCATACAATAATGAGGTTCTGCGATAGTTTTTGATAAAATCATATTATGATTGAGATATTAAATTTTTTATATACATAGTTTATAGAACAAAGACAAACTCTGCATGGGATATGAAGGGGACACCTCATGCCTAAAATAACCACCAAAATCCATAGCCAAACCATTTATTTACATTTCTTTGTCAAGGAGGGAGTTGAATTGGAGACCTTATAATCTATTGATTCCCTTACACAAGTCTTATTATAGCATAGCATATTTTTTCAAAGGCAACCAAAGTGACTCTTAAATGTCAATAGTCACATATAAGTCATTCTTGTATATTTATCTCTGAGTATGGGCCTTAGAATTTTTGGATACATACATTGGAGAGTATTCTCCAAAATTTACAGCTTAAAGGGTATGCTATATAAAACCGAAAATAAGAAATATCCATGTTAACTAATAAATTACTAAATAGAACCTTTGACATTAATTAACAAGTATTTTCAAAACACAATTTATCATATTTATTTTTAAAATATAAGGATAACAATATTTAATCTATTATAGAAAAATATGTATAATAAAATTTCATGTTAAAGTATTCACCCTATATCTATCAACTCTTATGGGTCTAATTATGCAACTATATAGAGGCCAACATATATATAATTTATAATAAATAAATAAATATATACATTATTTTTCATACATAAATAATAAATAGATCATAAAAAAAGATTAATTGCTAATTGTATTGTTACAAATTTAATCATTTCTCCACGATTTCAAAATACAAAAATGATAAATAAATAAATAAAAAATCATATCAATTTAGATTAAAAAAATAACAAGACTAAGAACAAGCTAAATCACATCTTAAACATAGTAATACATATGTATTAAATTATTTAAAATAAAAATTGGAGAAACTAAATTTTCACTCTACAAAATCAATAACCAAATAAAACCTTATATATTTCATCTAACCATCTTCATTTCCTTCCATAAATAAATGTATATAGACAAATACAATGTGATGGATTAAAACCCTAAGCAATAATTCCTTCTACATGGAATGGTAACTATGCCAAAAATCTTAAATCATTCCCTCCGTTAATTTACACAAAGATCAAATCTTTTTGCCTCGACTCTTCCCTCCAAGATACATCCATTTAGGGGAAGTGTACCAATACCTACGCACCATAACTTCATGCACCTGTAGAGCCTGAACTATACGTCATATTTTGACAAAAAAAATTATTGTCTTCCAATGTGAGTTGACACCTTAAAAAATATTTCTTGGCTTTTGGGTATAACAAAACTCCCTATAGAGATCGTCGAGCGTTGAAGGGTCAAAAATTGGTCATTTCAAAGTGTTACCTGAAACATGAACAATTATGTGCCAATAACTGTTCGTCAAATAACCAAAAAAAAACATAAATCCCTTAATCACAAAACATTAAAACATTTAATTAAAACATAAAAAAATTTAATTATAAAATAATTTGACTATGGGCCCACTATCATTGACCACTTTAGCGTCAAGATGGGGTTTTCATAACATTATTCAACACCTTCCAAAACTTGTTCAACATCTCATTAAAATCATTTGACACCCCATTCATAAATACCCAAGCACTCGTCTCCACTTCGGGAATGACATGGTACCAATATTTTTGGGGCCAGTGCCTACAAATTGAAGAGCCTCAAAATTTTCCTTTTCATCAATTTGTGGATTTTTTTTACCCGTGACTTCATATACTGCTTCCCACAAATGCTTCTTGCAACTATCATTTATCTACATGCCATCAAGGGTTTGAATGCATCTTCTTCGGGTAGCGCCTATGCTCAAATCTAACCTTTTCTAATTGTAGTGTGGTGTATTGTTTCATCATATCTCTATATGTCATCGAGGGTTAAAGTGCATGATTTTCAAGTAGCACCTCCACTCGAATTTAACCTTTCCATTTTTCTATAAACATTAATTTGTAATGTCCCCAAATTTTGGCAAACTAAATAAATTAAATTAATTATTCTAAAGTTGTCCAAATAAATTAAAAATTAAAAGGATGACTCTATTTTAATTAAGTTAGTTAAAAAGGGACTAAAATAAAATTATATTATAAAGTCACTTTAATTGATAAATTCCTCCAACTCATTAGCTAAATCTTAGATGATGCAAACCTTCAATAGATTGGCAGAAGGGCTGGATGAAATCCTTGTTAGAATAATTTAGAATAACTGAGAGGGGGGGAGAATCAATTATCCTAGGTCCAGATGTACCAATTGAACTTTCAAACACTTCACCAACTCAGATCCACTTAGTAATCCACTCGGTCTCTATAACATATAATCAATAATATAAACTTGCAGTTTGTTTACTAATGTAATCAACTTGTAGAATATAAAACTCTTAATAGTACAAAACATCAAATAACATTCACACAAGTATGACACCAGGATTTAACGTGGAAACCCAATATGGGAAAAATCACTAGTAACATGCTACCAATTTTTCACTCTTCTGAAGTGAGATCTGTGAAAAGCCAACCTGGTTAAAGGTTACAATACACACTGTTAAATGTGACCTGGTTAAAGGATTTAATCACCCTGTTAAAAGTGAGCCTTGTTACAAGGCTTAAACCATTCCATTACAATTTCACCTTGATTAAAGGATTTAACAACATGACTGTTAGGTCAACCTTGTTTAAAAGGATTTTTCAACTAATACAATGGTTAGAAAGTAACAAAAAATTGTGATCTGGGTGCCAGCAAGAAGTTGAGTCCACTTTTTGGGCAAAAAGTGGAAGTGTTTTTCTTGTTTTTCAAAATTTTAGTCAATTGATGTCAAAATTTGAGGCACTTAGAGATTGAATCTCAGAAAAATCCACTAATATAAAATGTAGTGCTTGGAGTCTAGTTTTCAAATATGTAATTTTTTTTAATACTCACATGGTAGAAAATATATTTTAGTAGGCATGTTTAAAAACCCCTTTTTCAAAATATCTATTTCAGGACCATACCACACACGTGTACGACCACCCTATTTTGAAGTAAATAAATAAATTTTTGTAAATCCTTCAGGGGAAAAGTAGCTAACACATCAAAGATTGGTTAGAAGATTTTTTTTTTTTTTTTAATTGAATATTTTTTTTATTCATTTTTAATTGAGTATAAAGTACATTTTCAAAACCTTTGGTGTACGACCACCATAATTTGATGAAAATTTCACTTTTTTTGGATTTTCTTTTTTTAAT
>MU227637.1:1502652-1525345 GCA_018584345.1 Thuja plicata | reverse complement strand
TTAGGTCTTAAACTAGTCCTATTAGGTCTTATTGGGTCTTAAGGGTCCTATTAGTTCCTACTAGGTCTTAATTAGTCTTAATTGGTCAAGTAATAGGTCCTAATTGGTCTTATTAGTCACATGTTAGATCTTAATTCTAATTTTATTAGGTCTTAAGGGTCCTATTAGGTCTTATTAGTAGGTATTAGATCTTATTAGGTCGTGTGTGTGTGTGTGTGTGTGTGTGTGTGTGTGTGTGTGTGTGAGAGAGAGAGATTATTTTCTGGACCTAGGGTTTGTAATTTTGTTTTCAGTTATGTCTAGGTTTACATTTTTGTTTTCTACCCAGGGTTTCTTGTTTCAGTTGTGTTTAGGTTTAGGTTTAGGTTTTCTACCTAAGGTTTTAAGTTTTGAAAATCTTTTTATTTTCTGTAACTAATTTACAAATTAAAATAAAACTAAATATAATGTAATTTACTGTAATCCTATTAAAAGAACAAACTTCAAACATTAAACATAATATATGTATTGAACGTTAAATATTAAACTAGTTCTAAGAGAGAGAGAGAGAGAGAGAGAGAGTTTATTGTTTATTTTCTAGACCTAGGGTTTACAAATTTGTTTTTGAAGTTTTGTTTACGTTGACATTTATGTTTTTAACCTAGGGTTTACAATCTTATTTAAGTTGTGCTTAGGTTTTATTTTTCTACCTAGGGTTTCTTGTTTCAGTTGTCGTTAGGTTTAGATTTTAGTTTTAGTTTTAGTTTTCTACCTAGGATTAAATAAGTTTTCTAAAATAATTTATAAATTAAAATTTAAAACTAAATATAACAATTTATTTTAATCCTATTTAAAAAAAAATTTAAACATTAAACAGTAAACAATAAACATAATGTACATTTTTTAACATTAAACTAATTAAAAACAACAATAAAGTACATTTTTAATAAAAAAATAATAAAAAACAATAATATGTATGTGTAGTCAGAAAAATGACAGCAAGGGGGTCGGTGGTAGCTCTCAAAAACGGGCACCCGTCAAGAGCAAAATATAATCACATTTTGCAAGTTGTGAAAATGACTTGCAAAACGGTTTAAAAGAAATTTTAAATAGTTTTAAAAAATGGGCACCCGTTTTGGCACAGGCACCCGAACCAAAATGGGTGCCCATTTTTGAAACAGGCGCCTATTTTACATTTACGGCTCGGGCACCCGAAGCATAACGGGAACCCGTTTCTTAAAACACGGGTGCCCGTTTCTGTTTGCCAATTTTTTTTGGCCGCAAACTTCCGTGGAATTGGCACTCAACTTTGTGCTTGCACCCATCTGAAACATACAACTCACTTTGAAAATAGAGATCCAATTATATCTCAAATGATAATTCACTGACTGGCCTCCATTGTCATTTATATTACTCATATCTGCTCGGAAATTCTTCAAGCAATCACCACTGTGTAGTCTTGTACTGCTCTCTTCAGCCTTCTCTTCCTTCTGCTTAGATTTTGCCAATCAACTGAATTAACCTCATACCACACACACATAACCTGAAATTAGGTTAATCTTATACCTCACTAATCAGGTAACTTGATCTATTGTCACTTAATCCACACTGTAGGTTTTAGGGTTTGGTTAGATCCAACGAATCCTTCCAACATTTTGTTTCCATCTACATTGTAGAATACATCCTAAAACTCCTATATATTAAATGCTCATTTAATTCTCCAGAAAAATCATCCTTATCTTAAATACACTTCACATATCCCAAGAAAATCAACTATGCCGACTGGGATCTCAAATCTCTCTCAAACTGTCAAAATACTGATACTTGGTCAATACTGTGTTCTTCTGCTCGGTCATCACTAGATAACTCGGTAATTTACTAACACTCGGCAAATATTGATGCTCGGTCGACACTAAATTTTCTCGGCATGTACTGGCGCTCTGTTGACACTTGCATCACTCGACACAAACATAATTTCCTTAATCTTCTAGCTCTGTAACTCGGTCAAGACTAATCATGTAGTCATCCAAACTTCACTTAGACTTAAGGTAAAAAAATATATATTATATTGTCAAGGTGAGGTCTCATCAAGTACCCATTGTAGTTTCACATAGCTCAAACATTTCACTAGGTCTTCTTTTTATCTCTCCTTTTCAAATCTTCTTCATCAATCAATTGATATGGCACATTATAAGATAACAATTGTCTTACCAGTTAAGGTTTGACATCAATGGAAATATAACAATTATTTCAATTATAGTTTCCAAAAATCTCCCTCTTTGGCATTGATGGAAAACACATGCAAACACACAATATATGCAAGGTTCCCAAACAATCCAAAAAATATGTTCTATAAACAGATGTTCATTAATGTCCTTAGCTTCATTTTGATTCTCTCCAATACAAATATTTCTCCCTCTAGGATATATTTCTCTCTATAGCTTACCTCCTTCAATGATATTTCTCCCTCTTTGTTTCCTTACTAATTTCACTAATAGTATATCTCCCTCTTTGACAACAAGGCCAAAGACATACATCTTCATCATGTAGATATCTCTGTGTCAGGTTTCTGAATTCTATGCTCCCTCTGTCATCTTTCTTATGACTGATCAACATCTTTTTCTTAACACATCACACCTTTAGGCAACTCCTAAAGTGTGACCACATTTTGCATCAATCTGTTAGATATTCTATGTAATATATTTGATGAAACCACTCCATATGATCTCAGTTAGCCTAAGATAGGGGAATCACCCCTAATTTTCCTCTTAGATACTCATGAGAATCCTTAGGTAACGCCTTAGTAAATATATCTGCCAATTGTTCCTTTGTATTAACATATTCAAGTCTTACTTCTATGTCTTGTACCAACTCTCTCAAGTAATGATACTTGATAGAAATATGCTTGGTCTTTGTATGCATCACAGGGTTCTTTGAAATATTAATAGCACTAGTGTCATCACAAAAAATAACAACTGGTTTTGTGATCTCTTCCTTCATACCTTTCAAAAATTGCTTGATCCACACTATGTTTGAACAATTCATTGTTGCTACGATATATTTAGCCTCCGCTGTAGATATAGAAATACAGTTATGTTTCTTGCTTTTCCAAGAGACTAATATCTTTCCTAAAAAGAATGCACCACCACTTTTTCTCTTTCTTTCATCAACATTACCTGCCCAATCCGCATCTGTGTAAACTTTCAGTTAGAACTTCTCATTCTTCTTGTAATATAATCCATAATCTTTTTGTTCCCTTCAAATATCTCAGAATCCTTTTCACTACCATTATGTGACTATCTTTAGGATTTGTAGAAAATCTTGCAACAATCCCAACTGCTAAAGAAATATCTGGTCTACTGTGGACAACATATTGTAGTTTTCCAATCATTGATCTATATAGGGTTTGGTTCACTTCAACTGTCTCATTAGTCTTTGATAGTTTATGTCCAATAGCCATAGGAGTACTTACAGGGTTGGAGTCCTCCATGCCAAAAGTTTTTAGTATCTCCTTGATATACTTATATTGTGTAATGTAGATACCTTTATTCATCTGATATACTTGCAAACCAACAAAGAATTTGATCTCTCCAAACATAGACATCTCAAATTCAGTTTGCATCTCTTTTGCAAATAATTGGCGTAAAACATCTTGTCCTCCAAATATGATATCATCAACAAATATTTCAGCTAACAATATCCCTTTACCTTTCTCAGACTTTAAGTACCGATTATTGTTGTCATTTGTCTATAAATCCAATCTTGACTAAGTAATTGTGTAATCTATCATACCATGCTCTAGGGGATTGCTTCAATCCACACAATGCTTTATGTAGCTTGCAAACCATATTCTTCTTGCTTGAATCGATAAATCCTTCAGCTTGTTCAATGTATACCTCTTCTTCTAGTATTCCATTCAGAAATGTTGATTTGACATCCATTTGATATACTTTGAATCCCTTGTAAGCTGCATAAGCCAGTAGAGTTCTAACTCCTTCCAATCTTGCAACTGGGGCAAAGGTCTCACCATATTCAATGCCTTCTTCTTTTTCATAACCTTTGCATACCAGTTTGGCCTTATTTCTTATAACTTCTCCATGTTCATTCAGCTTATTTCTAAATACCCACTTTGTTCCAATAACATTATTGTCCTTTGGTCTAGGTACTAGTGTCCAGGTTTTGTTCTTCTCACTTTGTTCAATCTCTTCATTCATGGCATGTATCCAATTTTTATTACCCAAAGCATCTTTCACTGATTTTGGATCAAGTTCACATAATAAACATGTCTGATTTTTCAATTTGCTTCTTGTCATGACCTTTAAATCTTTATCTCCAATAATTTGATCCAGTTTATGATGTCTTCTTACATACTTTGCTAGTGTAGGCTCTGGTCTTAATTTCTCTTCTTGTTCATCCTCATTTTCATTATCAAAATTTATTTCAAGTTCATTTTGTGTCTCTGCTTCTTCCTCGGCAGTCTCCTCCTGATGCTCGACAACGTCTTTCTGTAACTCAACATTTTCTTGATGTTTCTCAGCAGCATCATTCTGTTGTTCGACAACTTTTTTTTCTGGTTCAGACACACTATTGAGCTCTCCTTCATTCATATAAGAAAAAGATCTGTAATCTTCAGGTTCTTGCTTGCATTCCACTTCATTATTTTCTCCATATTCATCAATTCTAAAATTTGCATTTTCCACAACTTTGTTAGTGTTAGAATTCAAACATATATGCTTTTCTCTTAGTGGAATAACCTAGGAATATTCCTTCATCGCTCTTAGCATCAAGTTCTCCATTTCTATTGTCCTTCAGTATATAACATTTTCTCCCAAAAAGTTTAAAATGTTTTACATTAGGTGCATAACCATACCATAACTCATAAGGTGTAATATCAATGCCTTTCTTGACTAGAACTCAGTTCAAGGTATAAACTGTTGTACTTACAGCTTCTCTCCAGTACTTTTGGACAACATTCTTTTTTATCATCAGTGTTCTAGTACAATCCATTATTGATCTATTCCTTCTCTCGGCTATGTCTTTCTGTGGGGGAGTCCTTGGAGAAGTCATCTATCTTTTAATTCCTCTATCATTGCTGAATAAGTTGAACTCATTTGATATAAACTCTCCTCCTCTTTCAGATTTCAGACATCTCAAGGTCTTACCTGTCTCTTTTTCAACTTTTTTCCAAACACCACTTAAACAATTGAAAAGCATTAGATTTTTCTTTGCTAAACATTACAGTCATCATTCTAGAGTAATCATCAACAAACAGTATGAAATATTTATCACCTCAGTAGCTTTGTATAGAAATAGGTCCACAAAGGTCAGTATGAACCAATTCAAAAACATTATCTGAAGTATAGGTTTTTCTCTTAAAACTAGACTTTGTCATTTTTCCCAACTGACATTGCTTACACATAACATTATCAGGTTTCTTCAATCTTGGTAACCCTCTTACTCTTTTCATATTACTAATGTTTACCAAATTGTTAAAGTTCACATGACATAACCTCTTATGCCGTGACCATATATCATCATATTGTGCAAACAAACATGTCTCATCAGATAAATCTAGATAGAACAAATTACCTCTTGTCTGTTCTCCACTTCCAATCAGTTCACCAGTAGCATCAAATATTCGAGCCTTTCTCTGATGGAAATCAACTCGGTATCCAAAAGTATTCAACTGAGCAACACTCAAAAAATTATAGTTTAGTCCTTCAACCCAATAGGAATTGTCACATGTGATCTTATCAGTCTATTTTATTGATCATTTTCCTTTCACAGGACATAGTTTGTCATTACCAAACTTAACACTACCACCTTTGCAATAGTTTAAGGTTTCAAATTTTCTTTTATCACTAGTCATGTGATGTGAGCAACCACTATCAATTATCCATCTATCATCTTTAATCATATATGAAATAAGTGCAGTTTTATCATTTTCATCATAATCATCTTTCATAGCAACATAAACAACTTCTATATCACTGTCATCAGATTTATCAGTTTCTTCTTCAGCAATATAGCAGGATTTCTTACATTTGTCCTTATAGTCCTTATACCTTCTAAAATCTCTATCATCCCTTTTTTCTTTATACTTGTTTTCTCTTCTCTCATCCTTGTCATTCCTGTCAAGACATCTTCCAGCAATATGGCCAACTTTGTTACATGAAAAACATATTATAGGAAATTTACCTTGGAATTTTCCTCTTCTTCTTGGTAGTCTTCTAGCCATAAGTGCTTCAAGTTCATCAAGATCTTCGTAAGAAGTGTCACTGTCACTATTAACATGTCTTTCTTTTCCTTTCTTTGATTTATGAAGAGTCTATTGTGATTTGAATGTAGAATCAACATGGTGAGGAGTGAAATTATAAAAATTTGACATTTCAAAAGCAGTAAGTCTACCAACTAGACCTTCCAAAGTTAATTTGTTACCAGGATTACATCTCAGTTCTTGTATAAAAGATACTCTAATAGCATATATAGGAAGTAAGGTTCTCAGTACCTTGCTAATAACATTATCATCACTAAAAGTTCCATTAGCTCCTCTAATAGCATTTACAACCTCCTTAACTCAGCTACAATACTGAACAATAGTTTTTCCATCTTGCATTCTCATTTCATCAAACTTACCTCTCAAGCTTTCATATTTGGATCTCATTCCACTTGTATCACCTCCATAGATAGTTGCCAGTGTATCCCACATTTCTTTTGTAGGTTTACAATCTTTTATATCTTCAAATTGAGGATAGCTTAGGGTTGATGCAATCTCCAACATTGTTTGGTTGTGTTCTTGTTTTTATTTCATCTATTGAGATGTCATGACAGTGGGCATTGTTATGTAATAATTTTCCACATAGTATTTTACAACATCTTTAATTCCATCTAGGTGTAGCTTCATCAAAATTTTCCATGCAGGGAAGTTCTCTTTGTTCAACCTCAGTACCTCCTTTTTATACATCTTGATCTTTAGCTTAAAGTACCTTCAAAATTTTCTCTGCAAGCACCACAATGCTCTGATACAAATTGTTAGAATGATTCAGAATAACTGAGGTGGGGGATGAATCAGTTATCTTAGGTCTAGATGTACCAATTTAAATGTAAAACACTTCAACCAACTTAGCTCCACTCAGTAATCCACTCATTCTCTATAGCATATAATCAATAATATAAACTTGCAGTTTGTTGTCATAATGTAATCAACTTACAAAATATAAAAATCTTAACATTAAAACACATCAAATAACATTCACACAAGTATGACATCAAGATTTTACGTGGAAACCCAATATGCGAAAAACCACCAGTAACATGCTACCAAGTTTTCACTCTTCTGAAGTGAGCTCTGTGAAAATCCAAACCGGTTAAAGGTTACAATACACTGTTAAATGACCCGGTTAAAGGATTTAATCACCCTGTTAAAAGTGAGCCTTTTTAGAGGGCTTAGAACATTCCATTAGAATGTCACCTTGATTAAATAATTTAACAATATGACTATTAGGTCAACCTTGTTTAAAAGGATTTTGCAACTAATACAATGGTTAGAAAGTAACATCAAATTTGATGACATGTAACTGAAACATACAACTCACTTTGCAAATACATATCCAATTTTAAATTAAATTCTAATTCACTGACTGGCCTCCATTGTCATTTCTAATACTCAGATCTGCTCAAAAATCCTTCAAGCAATCACCAATGTGCAGTCCTATACCACTCTCTTCATCCTTCTCTTCCTTTTGCTTAGATTTTTCCAATCAACTGAATTAACCTCATACCACACACACATAACCTGCAATTAGGTTAATCTTATACCTCTCTGATCAAGTAGCTTGATCTATTCCCACTTAATCATCACCATAGGTTTTAGGTTTTGGTCAGGTCCAACGAATCCTTCCAACATTTCATTTCCATCTACATTGTAGAATACATCCTAAAAATCCTTCTTGAATCCATACATGAAAATGGTTAAACATAAATTAAATGCTCATTTAATTCTCCACAACAATAATCCTTATCTTAAATATGGTTCACACATCCCAAGAAAATCAAATATGTCAGCTGGGATCTCAAATCTCTCTCAAACTATCAAAATACTGACACTTGGTCAATACTGTGTTCTTCCGCTTGGTCATCACTAGACAGCTCGGTAATTTACTGACACTTGACAAATACTGATGCTCGGTCGACACTAAATTTTCTTGGCATGTACTGGTGCTCGGTTGACACTCGCATCACTTGGCACAAACATAAGTTCCTTAATCTTCTGCTTTATAACTCGGTCAAGACTAATCTTGTAATCATCCAAACTTCACTTAGACTTAAGATAAACAATTGTGATGTAGGAAAATGATGTTTAGATATAGATATATATGTGTATGGAGATATATGGATATGGATGTATGGTATGGAAAAATAGGGGTAAGGTGATTGTTTGTTAATTGTTGTTTGATTTGATTAAAGTGTGTTGAATTCCTTAACCTTACTTTACACTTAATTGAATTGAATGAATTGTGTAATTGCAATTGTGATTAAGGAGAAGATAAGATACTCCTCTCTTATTCCCAAATGCATAAATGGAAGATCCAAGTTGATCAACCCAAAAAGAAGGGTTAATGCACAAATGAATCAACTATTCGGAAAGGAGAATAAGAAAGATACCTTAAATTATGTTATTTATATGTATAGATATGATATATAACAGTAATTGAATAAAATAGGAGAAATGCACTAACCTTGAAATATTGCAGATCAAAGAATGTTGTTTTCTGAGGTCTATAGACTATTTTTGGAAAAAATGACAGTTGATCTTGAACCGGAATGTAGAGACGAACAAAACCCAGAAATATTTTTCCATTCTGATGTCATCTTATGAAAAAAGTTGACCTTGACCCACAAATGTCGACCCTGACCCAATAATGTTGACCTTGACCTACACAGGTCTGACAGAAATTCTGTTCGCGTCGTCTGAAAAAAAACTGAAAAGGGTATCCAAATCTGGTCTCAAATCTATTGTTTTGAACCTGTACCTACAAGAAAAAGGGGTTTGTTTGTTGTGGGGGAGGGGTTTGCCTTGGTCAAACCCCAATTTAGGAATTAACCTTGAAATCAATGAAGTATAGAATGCTAGAAAGTAGTAGAATTGAATCTAACAATGAAGCTATGATATTCAATGGATATGCAATTGAAATTCAAATGTATGCAAGTATGTAAGATATGAAAGCTTGGACTTTAGAAAACATAAACCTCCATGATTGTATGCTTTAAATCCACTTTGAAGAGATAATGGAAGAGTCTTGAGGATGCACAAAGGATCTTGAAGGAAGATCACACCAACATGATGGCTAGATCTAGGGTTTGAATGATGAATCTTGAATGTTTGCACCTAATCCCTTCAAAGGCTTGAGAGATTGAATCTGTGATCTTCAATGGAGAACTTGAATGCTTGGAATGAATACTTGAACACCTTAAAAGCAAGGAAATGTGTTTGCACTTGAAATACTTTGCTTGCTCAATATCGCTTAGTGAACTTTAGAAGGCTTAGTTCGCTTGATCATGGTTAGAGAAAATGAGAGGAGAAAACTTCCTTTTATATAAAATTAGGGCACAATCTTCCAAGGAGGCCTACATAGGACAATTAAATTTCCATTAAAGCCTTTAACCCTAGGAGAGGACCTATATTAGATATAATTTAGGAATCAACGCTTCAGAACCTGAAATAGCCGACCCGGAAGCGGGAAAACTAAATTTTGGATGACCTCTGGCAGCCGACAAGCTTCCAATTTTGAAAGGGGGACCCAGGTCAGGGTCGAGGTCAACCCTAACCTAGGTCAGGGTTGAGGTTGACCTTGACCCAGGGGGCTAGAACCCCTGGAAAATATGCCAGGTGGGGTAGGAGGTGCCCGGAGAGGCCCAATCAAGGTCCTGAATAGGCACAAAAGCAGGAGATGATGCAGAAATAGGAGGATGATATGATGGAGGTTAAAAATTTCCCCTAAGGAGGGATAAATGCTCTTAACATGGAAGTGCTTCCATTTTAAGATGATACAACAATATATTACCTTGTCAAGGTGCGATCTCATCAAGTACCCATTGTAGTTTCACATAACTCAACCATTTCACCAGGTCTTCTTGTTATCTCTCATTTTCAAATCTTCTTCATCAATCAATTAACATCAATAAAAATATAAAAATTATTTCAATTGTAGTTTCTAACAACCCTAGTTCTTCTTTCCAAGAGTGGATTCATGATGGAGTTCACACTTGTGCTAAATTTGTACAGTCTTCCTGTGAAGACAATTTTGCAATAATTAACCATAGGTATTTTACATGTCTAAAAGTAAGATTATATTCTAAATACTCTTATTTACCTGAGTACTATACTGGAAAATATCTATAAGGTCGATTCACCTTTCGGAATGAGGAGTATTAAAGCAAAGGATTAATAAATTTTTGCTAGTATTAATTTAAATGGGTCGATTAAGGATTACACTTATTTGGCGGGTTTGATACTACAGTGACACATCATTTATAAGGTTGGTTGCATAAAACCTTTGACATGGAAAATTATTGGAGTCTGTCAAAATCATATTTTTTTGAAGTTAGGATAATTACGATGGAGTTTGATTGGAAGAACAATATTTAACAACACTAAGGGTTGAGCGGACATATTTGTTGAGTTCAAAGGTTGGGGACAAATAGTTTCCATGAATGTGTATATTTATTGGGAAAATATATCAGCAATAGTTCCAAATATTCATGGGATCTCTTCATCATATTGGTGTTGTGTATTTGTATTGGTGAAGAAAAATATTGCAATTAAACATCAGATGACATATCTAATCATTATTGAGTATTCTCTTCTGTGTCGTAGAAGGAAGGTTGAAAATTGTAGAGTTTAGATAAGGCTAAGGGTGGGAGTATCTTCGAGGGGCACTAAGTGGATATTTTATTGATGGAAAGCTTAGAAATATTTTTCCCAAACCTTATTTTTGGTTACAGGGGCCGTCTATACAAGTTTTCTAGAGATAAATTCTCACACGGAGATTTTTAGCAGTTTTTGGAAGCTAACTCAACTTCAAGGATGTTGTGAATGAATGTTGGAGGATATAACTATTAGATGGTATCATTTCAAGCATGAAAACTTAGTATGAATATATTGTGGAGAACAAGGGAAGTTCATTAGTCTTTGGAATTAGTTGTTGGTGACTCTATTTGTGGGTAGGACTGAATGAAGATACTTAATATTTATCTCTTAGCTGTTACTAAACAATTTCTTGTGAGCTATTATATGAACTACACCAGTGCAAATGGTCTGGTATCATAAATAGAATCTTTTTCTGCTAATGGTGATTCTTTACAAACAAACTAAGCATTATAATATATAAGATTATTTAGAATCTCTTTTAAATCAACTCATTGTTGGGTCATAGGAGGCAATCTTTAGTTGTAGATTTGGAAAAAAAGGTCAGATATTAGTGGAGATCACATATAATATCTGCATTATTAGAGGTTAGAGAATTCTATTTTATATTTTCTATTAAAATGTATTATGTTGAATATTAAATTTTTTCAAGGAATTCTTAGTAATAAATTCAAAGAATAGTGGTGCTCCAATTGGATATTTAACTTTGTTCAATCTATGCAAGTATCATACAAACAAAAAACAAACAATATGGAGCTTAATGTGGAATTTCTAAACCTACAAGGACATATATGCCAATGTTTTGATTAAATGTGTTGAGTGAAATACAAGTTTGGGAGTAGAATCTATTGGAGTTGATGAAAAATCAACCCTACAACTCCCAAGAATCACCAGCATGCAAACCTGTCACATAAAGAGAGAAGAAAAATCTATGGAGGCCAGAAATAACAGATCGATGAAAGACGAAACATCATGTGCAAAAAAATGGAGAGAAACATTTGAATGCAATAGAATCCTCAATAATTAAATAATTACAAAGAGATTGAAAACCTTATAAAGGTGATCAAAACCCTAAAAGGGAGAAACCTAGGTTGCATGATAATAATTAATAAATGAATTAATTATTATATGCCTAAATTTTAGCTTAAGTAAACTAGAGACAATAAGTGACTTAATAATTAAATCAAATGATTTAATTAATAAGTGAAATAACTTATTACTCTAACAGAATCTACTAGGGGTTCTTACAGTGGTATTAGAGAATCAATCTTGCCATCTTGTTGGGAAAAATCAATAGAAAATGAATTATTCTATTATGAGAAATATTCCCAGTACGAGAAAGATCGTGAAGGATCTTGCCCAAGCATAGTGAAGGTTATCTCGTAATTTGCAGCATTATGAAGAATATCTTTCAGGACAATCTAGGAATTCTAGCAATTCATTCACATTTACAAGTAAGAGTTCAACACAACAAGATAAAAAGGGAAGAAATACTTAGCATGTTTGAGGAATATGATACACTCCCCAAAAATGTTAGGAGAGATCTACCTTTCATTGATTTCATAGACACACATCCAATGGAACACTAAAAGATTTTTTTGGTAAAGCAACTATACCATATGATAGCTCATGATCTATTTGCACAAGGAGTTTGCAAAAAATCTATATGAGGAGTTTCAAGTTTCGGTGATCAACCTACAAGTGAACAAAATTCCAAACTAGGCATGGAAGGAAAGATTGAAAAGGAGATAATGAATGAAGAGAAACTAAATTCACAGGTTATAGGGTATCCTAAAAAGAGAAAGAATCAGATGAGGAGAGAGAATATTTATTTCACATGTCAAAAGAATTAGACACCTCATCACAATTGTGGGGTTAGTGAGGAAGACAAGTCAGCTGAAGAAGACGGGAAAGTTAGGAAAGAGAATGAAGAGTAAATTGTTTCAAGTGAGAATTTCTCAAAATTCTTTGTTGGTGATCTTGAAATTAATATAGATAAATATTGTGCGAGTGATGGTCTAGCTCAAAGAGGAAGCATGTTAGAGTCCCAGGATGCAAGGGCAACATGTGACCTTCAGCATCATAGAATAGGTTTTGTTGAGGATGTGATAAGGAGGTACGAGAGGGAACAAAATTCTGATTTTCTGAATGCAATCAACAATCCTTGACCAATCCATTAAGGAGAGTCAGGTGTGGACTGATAAACACATGAAATTTTTTTGAGATGTTGACCACCCACAATCTGATTTCATAACACCAAGTAAAGAAGAGCACGAGGTAATAAAGCTAACCCACATAGATTTTGTTGACAACTTTTTTGAGAATGATATTAATATGAATGATGGAAATAATTATTCGGGTGATCACAATGCATCTTCTAGTGTATTATATGATTCCTATGATGACACAATTCATACACATGAAGAAAAATAAGAACATGGTATTCAAGAAAAATAAAATACTTCATCATATGAATTTTATTTTTCTCATACACCTATCATGATTATCATGATTCACATAATTTAGAGGTGCATGATTATGAAGTTTAATAAAAAAAATTGCATGGAGGAAATGAATCTCATAAGTTATATCCTTTGGAAGGTCAACTAAGGGTAAATGAAAGTATGGTCGTGGCTGTTGGAATAATGGAATGGTGTGTACTGAGAGGGGAGGGGTGAATCAGTACCCTTAAAACTTTTTATCAATTAACCCTTTAGTAATCTTTCCTTGCATTACCAACCATATTGCTTTTCTACCTTATGCATGTAATATCAAAACATAAACTTAATTGCATGTAACCATTCATGAAAAGTAGTTACACATGACACAAGAATTGGTAACACAGAAAAACCTTGTTAGAAGTTAAAAACTATGGTGGGGATGAAACCCACAAAGCTTCACTATCTGCAGAATGGAAGGTGTCAGTTAAGGCTACAAGTGTGATCACTTCTGATGGTCTTACCATGTTAGGAGTAATATTTTAGACTGGTTAGGTCTACTCGGTTAAGAGATTTTAGCAACGTTGTTAAGTGTGCTCTCGGTTAAGAGATTTACAATAAGATTGTTAAGTCCACCTTCTTAAAGGATTTCTTCTATTTGCTACAATTGTTAGAGAGTAGTCAAAAATACTTGTTGACCTGATAATATGCAATCTTGAATTGTTGAATACAGATCCTTTAAGTTCACAAGATATGTGTATCACCTATAGTGATTGATTAATACCTTTGTTCTGCTCGGTAGCCTTGAATCTCGTTCTTCATAATTAAATTCATCTTTTTCTATCATTGTACATGAAACACTCTGTCTAATCCCTCAATGTATGTTGCAGCTACAATCATCATGTTCTGATTGATTACTACATCTATTTATACAATGTATTGACCTAATTAGGTTTCACATTTTACAATAAAAACTCTATGATCAAAGGTTTACAACTCGACCTTGATCTCATAGTTTGCATGTTTACAATCAGTTAGACTGATTAAAACAATTACATATGCTTTACTTTTTCCTCAAGAAATGGTTTTATTGCTAAGCATAGAGCTATTTATAAAATTGAAGTGTTTTATCTGACGTGTGTCTCAGATCCACTTTTCTCGGGAATAAAATTGTCTCTCGGTAGACTGGTGCTCGGTCTGCTTTGTAGTCTGTGCTCGGTGATGTCTCTGAACTGTCTATCAGTTTACTCTGTAAACTGTGTTCTCGGTTTACTTTGTAAACTATCTGTTTGTGATAGTCTGATTCCGGTGTTCACTGTGCTTGTTTGTTTTGGTGACCATTATGTTTGACTAAATGTTGTCACTCGGTGATCATGTTAACGACAGTCCAAAAATTGTTTCCTTGTATAATGATGACAAATAAGATCCTTTAGGATTATCACATGGCATCTCTAAACCATTTTAATCATGCTCACAAGATGATGGGATATTTGTATTGGAAGGCGTTAGGGTATCATGATGGTTTTGAGGAAGGTCCATCTCTTTCTAAATTAAATGATCTCAAAGAGGCCTTGGTAGTATTAAAATCAAACTACCTAGACTTACTTGTGAATAGAGATCATCTCCTCACACTTGGTGAGATATACTCTAATGCCTTGATAAGAAAATGGGATGACATGGGTAAGCTTGGTGAGGAGGTTTGCATAACACACTCTTCATTTTATACGAAAAAAATTTAGAATTCTATGTCAACTACACTTGATGAAAAACAATGCAATATGAAGATGGAAAAAAGTTGATACACAAGGGAAGACTTTAAGGGTCCTCTGATGAAGGCATGAAGGTAGAAGAGGTGCATGGAAATGTTGAAAATATGACACAAAGGTATGGCATATGTTCTAATTTTAGCAACAACAATTATAATCATGAGGTATCACCCTTGTCATATGAAGTTGATGATGTTGTTGCATCTTCTAATGTTGATACTCGAGTTAAGGGCGTAAAAAATGAGGTATACCTAGTGGATTCAAGCCACAAAGGTTCTGATTTGTTATACCATACCATGGAAGATGTAAAGATGACTCAAAGCATGTGTGATGAGTGGTTAAGGAGGATAAAGGAAGATAATTTTCTAGATGCCCGAGCCAAAAAAAATACTTATATCATATCAAGGAATGATTAAGTCATAGGAATCAAGGACAACAACAAACACATCTTTTATAGAATCAATTGAAGGCTCAAATCATAGATGAAAATGGGGTAGTTGATAACATGCTTAGTGAGCCATCCACTAATTTCATGTCTTCAAATGAAGATGAAGATGAACATAATGCAGAATTATTTGAGCCTTTGGTCATACATGATGAGTTTGATGAGTTATCTCTTCTAGACGCTCACTTGGTAAAACCACCAACTTATGACAGAGCACACATTAATGGTGGCATTGTTGATTCAGGTTTTTTTAGCATGAATACACTCTTGGAGTAGTTATTGATACATTACTTCCTCAAACTACATATGGAGCTATTCGACTTTCAAAGTATGAGGTATGCATGATCATCGTTCCTCGTGTTCAGTGGTATTTACTTTCAGCATTCAATTGGAGGATTTAGAGGGATTCGTATCATCATTTCCTTGATATAGGTTGGCATAACGATGATCTCCTATCAACATTTGACATTAGAGGTACATGTGGCTTCATCTAGAGTGAGGTTCTCAGTTGGATAGAGGAAGTTATCATTTATAAAGGAAGCACATGGTAGGTTCACTTGATTGACTATACACATGGGGTGATTTTGGATCCTGACATTCATATGATTGGTGTATTGGTTCACCATGAGTTTCTTCACAACTTTGGGCATGGTAATGTTTTCATCAGAGTAGCACAATGGATTTGCAGAGCAGCATTCCTAAGGTTGATATGGGATCTAGGCAATTGGTTTAAGCATGTAGGTGCATATTTCTTGAGGGAAAGCAATTTCTGGGGAGGGAGGACTATAATGTCCCCAAATTTTTGCAAAATAAATTAATTAAATCAATTATTCTAAATTTGTCCAAATAAATTAAAAATTAAAAGAATGAATTTATTTTAAATAATTTAATTAAAAAGTGACTAAAATAAAATTATATTATAAATCAACTTTGATTAATAAAATGCTCCATCTTATTACAAAAGATACTTCATGTGGAAGATTCTAGAAGACTCGTCAGTTGTTATAAAAGGAGGGTTTGCAATGGATTTGAGATGTTCAAAAGTTATTATTGAATTTGTCTGATCCTCTACATTAGCTAAATCTCTGATGACACAAACCTTCATCAGACTGACAGATTGGATGGATGAAACCCTAGTTCTTCTTTCAGAGAGTGGATTCGTGACGGAGCTCACACTTGTGCCAAATTTGTTAAGGCTTCTTGTGAAGACAAATTTGCAATAACAGAGGTATTTTATATGTCTGAAAATAAGATTATGATCTGAATATTCATATTTTCTTGAATATTATATTGGCAAATATTTGTGGGGGTGGATTCACCTTTCTACATGAGGAGTATTAAAGATAAGGATTAATAATATTTTCCAATATTAATTTAAATGGGACGATTTAGGATTACAATAATTTGGTGGGCTTGATACTATGGTGACACATCATTAATAAGGTTGGTTGCCTAAAACCTTTGACATGGAAAATCATTGGAGTCCTTCAAAATGATATTTGTTTGAAGCTAAGATAATTGTGATGGAGTTTGATTAGAAGCCCAATATTTAAAAACACCAAGGGTTGAGCTGAAATATTTGTTGTGTTCAAAGGTTGGGGAAATATACTTGTTGTGAATGTGAATATTTACTATGAAAATATATCAGCGATAGATCCAAATCATCATCGGCCAACTTCCTCAGATTGGTATTGTGTACTTATATTGGTGAAGGAAAAGATTGTAATTAAATATTACATGAGATATCCCATCGATATTGAGTATTCTTTTGTGTGTTGTAAAAGGAAGGTTGAAAATTGTGGAGTACAGATAAAGTCAAGGGTGAGAGTATATTCAGGGGGTACTAAGTGGATATTTTATTGATGAAAACTTAGAAATGTTATTCCCAAACCACCTTGTTTTTGGTTATAGGTTCTGTCTATCAAAGTTAGCTAAAAATATATTCTCAGACAGAGGTTTTTAGTCATTTCTAGAAGTGAACGCAGCTTTAAGGATGTTGTAAATATAACTATTAGATGTATCATTTCAAGCATGGAAACTTAGTTTGAATAAATCATGAAGAACAAGGGAAGTTTGACGGTCCTTGGAATTAGTTGTTAGTGGCTCTGTTTGTGGGTAGGACTGAATGAAGATATTTAATATTTATCTCTTGGTTATTACTAAACAGATTTGGGTGAGTTTCTATATGAATTGTGCCAGTGGTGATTCTCTGCAAGAAAAGTGAGCATTATAATAGATAGCATTCTTTAGAGTCTCTCCTGAATCGAGTCCTTGTTGGGTTGTAGGATGCAATCCTTAGTTCCATACTTGTAATAAAGGCCAAATATTAGGGGACATCACATATCATATCTGCAATATTAGAGGTTAGAGAATTCTATGTTATATTTTCTGTTAAAGTGTATTGTTGTTGAATATTAAATTTGTTCAAAGAATTCATAGTAGTAAATTCAAAGAATATTGTTACTTTAGTTGTATATTTAATTATGTTCAATCTATACAAGTATCATATGAACAACAAACAAGCAATATGGAGTTTATTGTGGATTTTAATATTTTACAAGATGACAATGTTGTTGCCCTTGTCCTCCAGAATGTTAATCATGGTTGGGAGCCTGATTCCTGTGATAATGAAATTGAGAAATGGGGTTTTTGGAGTTCGAAAGTGGGGCAATCTTCTCCAATGTACATGGGTTGTTGAATAGTTTTATTATGGTGTTTTTTGCCGATTTTGTTCAGAATTACCTTATTCGGAAAGCTGTTGTTGAATGTATGATGCTTCGTTGGTGACTCGGAATGTTGTTGCTGAATGTATGCTACTTCAATGGTGATATCAGTGGTCATGTACTTTTGCACTTGCATATGCTGGTTTGACTTCAATTCCCAGGTTTAATCAATGGCGATCTATGGTGCTCTCTTTGATGTTGTAGACGATTTTTTTGTTTTCGATGTAGATTATCCTTGAAATTTAGTATGTTGTATTAAGCCTTAGAGGTCAATCCCATTTTGTGATAATTGTGGGGATGAAGGGATTTTTTTGGATTGTTATGGGTTTATCTAGATCGGATGATATGTTGGATGTAAATTTGCGGTAACTCGCATGCATACTAGTAGATTAGGTTCTTATGTACTTCGGTAAGGATTCAGAGTTTTCTTCACTATTTCTTTCTCTGATGAGCCGCCTGAACTAGTTTTTAAAATATTAATTTAATATAAAGTGCTCCCTCACTTTTTGTTTAAAAAAATAAAATAAAAAATAAAAAATTATGTGAACTGTTTGATTAAATGTGTTGTGTGAAATAAAAGATTGGGAGTATCTAATCTACTACCGTTATTACATTCTTCCACTCATTCCTAGTTGCAACTTGATTTATTTTTTCATTATTTCTTTGTATCGCATTGAGGGTTTCACTCATTCAATTGATTTCATCATATACTATGAAATCATTACATGCAATGTCAAATAAAGATAACATTGTGTTATTCTATTGTTAATTTTTGTTTTTTTCTCATGAAATGTAATGATTTTGCATTATTATTTATTATCTCTAGTCTTTTTGTCATTAAATGTAAAGGGTGTGCATTATTATTTGGTTTAGGATGCAACAAATTTTATGGGTATACAATATAACTTGGAATCTCTAGTTTTTTAATCATAAAACTTAGAAGGTTGACATTATCATTCGGAATCTATGGTCTTTTATCATGAAATATAAAGGGTACCCATCAATATTCAATTTATTTGTTTTAGGATGTAAGAAATTTAATGGGTATACTATATAATTTGGAATCTCTCATTTTTTAATCATAAAATGTAATGGGTACACATTATAATTGGGAATCTATAATTTTTCTTTCATGAAATGTAATGGGTGTACATTATTACTCGTCAAAATCTCTAGTTTATTTCTCTATGTGTCATCCAAGTTTTGTCTGAATCAATTTTATTGTCTTTATACTATGAAATTATTACATGAAATGTAAAATAAAGAGAACATTGTGTTTTTCTATTCAGAATCTCTAGTTTTTTAATCATAAAATGTAATGGGTATACATTATTATTCAGAATCTCTTATTCTTTATTCATGAAATGTAATTGGCATACAATAATGTGCCAATTGTTTTGACTGGTTTTAGGATTAGTCATCATACATATTGTCCATGCATTAGGAAACCTCTACCCGTCATTTCTCCTTGCTCTTTGCATTCAATGATATGGGTTTATCTAATATTATTCACTTATACCGAGCCCTTAAATGTTCAGGTCACTACCTACAAACTTAAGAGCCCTAAAATATTGGGATTTTTGTTGTTTTAGGAAATCTTTTCCATGCAATGCCCTCTTTTGCTTATTGTGAAGGCTTCCTTCGCTCATCATATTTTTTGTATAGTGTATAGGGTTTGAAGAGTAAACCCAAAACTAAGTTCAAAGTTGTCCAAAAGACTCCATGTGCAAAATACCCTTTCATATTTTCTCCATCCATGTATAAATCCAAGATAGACATGAATAAATCATAATATAATCCATTAAATTCAAAAAAATCAATTGTAATTTTTATTAATCCAATTATTCTTAAAATATAAAATTGCCCCTTAAAAAATGATTGTAAAGTTGTCATTATAGCTATATAGTGGAGGGATTGATGTTTGTTAAAATGACTACAAATTGTCATTACAATTTGATATTGACGAGATTAATGTTCCCTAAAATGACCTAATTATTCTTATATATAAACATTTATAATTGAAAGAGTAAACTTTAAACAATAACAGTAGATAATTATTTCACTATTTCTCTTCCTTAAAATGACTTGATTTTTCTTAAACATAAATAGTTTGAAGTGAAAGAGTGAACTATTAATAATAAAAATAGACAAGCATTTCACTATTTCACTTTTGTAAGTGAATTGCAAAACAATTCATGGTTGATGTTTGATAAATTGTCATTACAACTTACCATACTAGATATTATTAATCATGCTGAATGATTTTATATAGTGAATGATTACACATATGTTTATGCAATCAACAAATATATATGTTTTGGAGGATTAGTCGTCATAAGAGGAAACTATGGCTTGAAAGATTGTATTCGTCAAGAAGGTGGTGATTTTTTTTTATGAATAACCAACATCTTGACGAATATAACCTTTTGAGCCATACTTTCCGCTTACTTTCAATTAAGAATTGAAGACCACATGAAAAATATTGTCATATATATTTTGGAGGATTATTCATCGTAACAAGGAACTATGAGATGAAAGGTTGTATTCATCAAGCAACTGGTAATATTTTTATGAATAATGGGTAGCTTGATGAATATAACATTTGTGTCGTAGTTCCCTCTTACTTTCAAATATTTTACGCATCTTCCATTTGCAAGTGTTGGCCCCAAAAATGTTGGCAACATGCCATTCCCTGCATTGAGACGGGTGTTGACATGTTTATGAATGGGGTGTCGAATGATTTTAGTGGGATGTTGAATATTTTTGGAAGGTGTTGAATGATTTTATGAAAGCCCCTTCCTAACACTAAAGTGGTAAATGATAGCATGCCCACAGTCGATTTATTTTATAATTAAATATTTTCATGTGTTGTAATTAGAGGATTTATGTTTCTTTTTTGGTTATTTCATGAATAGTTAATGTTGCAAAAGGGGTTGTTGCTATTTCTATTTAGTGTATGCATTATTTAGAGACATACAAATTATAGTGGTTTCAGTCAAGTGTTAACAATCATCATAGCAAACCAAATTTAGAAACATCATTATAAGTTTTTCAATTATATCACAACTAAATATTTATCTCATGCAATACATATACACATATATAGATACATGTTCATATATATTTAGATGTCTACTTTGTTGTAAACATTTCTTCTGCTCCTTCCTACATGCAGTTTGATATGCCCATGATTTGATTGTGTGTGTGTGTGTGTGTGTGTGTGGACAACTTAAACAGAAAGGTTCACCAATAAACAAAGGAAAAAATCAAATACAGAACCGAATTGATGAAGTCATTATAGAAATCAGAAATAAATGGCGAGCAAGTGTAGTGTAAAATGATAAATTATTTTCCACTATTTTCAAATTCAAAATTAAGAACCACAAATCAATGCATTTATTTCCACATTCAAATTCTTTTATAAGAGAGAAAATCGGCATCATTTTCACTGCAAATTCTCTTTGCACTAAATATTATCTGTACATTCCTGATATCAGGGCACTTGTTCAGGTTGGTACCATAAGATTCTTTTCAATTCATGTTTCATAAATCAAACTATTGTTAATAACTATCTATTTAGTGTATGCATTATTTAGAGGCATTCAAATTATATTGTTTTCAATCAGTTGTTAATAATCACAGCAGTCCAAAATTAGAAACATCACCATTGTCATTTGTTTGATGTAACATTTACATACTATTTAATTCATGTTTTCATAAATCAAACTACCAGTCATATATATGTAAGTACATATGTATGTCTATATGTATGTATGTATGTATGTATGTATGTATGTATGTCTTTATGTGTGAATGATGTCTAATTTTGAAACCAGACAAAAAAGTGGGCAATATTTTATTTTCTTCAAATGTTGTGCATGCACAATTTTAAGGATGTTTTTTTGTGAGATCATTACTACCACCAGTTTTTACAAATTTGTTGGAAGTATGGGAGACCGTTGAATAGGTGAGCGGACTATGTGGATGACCATCATGCCAATGTAAATGTGTTTTTTAATACACTACTTTTTTATGGGAAATCTTGCTCTCAATGCATTATATCATTTTTCACTTCTTTATTGTTGTATTTGGTGCGAATATAAATGTATTGAAGTTGATTATCGTTTGCATCTATTCCTTTTTTGTTGGGGTAATGAGGACTACTAAAAGATTGAATACATCAACCATGTAGTACAGGTAAAGTCTTGTTGACTTTACCAAGGCAATGAATTGATTTTTATATTGCAGGTTAGATACGTTTTATATTATTCTCAATTCTTATTGTTTATTATTGTACTTGCCGTAGGCAATATACTATTGCATTCAGTTGTGCACCAATAGTGAATTAGTTTTACATGAATGAACCAATCATAAATCACTATTTTTTTCTTGTTCAACTATTTGTAAAGTTTAAA
>MU227637.1:1459333-1471562 GCA_018584345.1 Thuja plicata | reverse complement strand
TATAAAGGTGAACGAAACCCTAAAAGGTAAATACTAGGTTGCACATTATTAATTAAGAGTTAATTAATAATGCACCTAAGAGACGCTTAAGCAACTAGAGTAAAATGAAATAATACTCTAACAGGGACCACACCAACAAGAAGTAGATAAAGAAAAGATTAACAAAAATCAATGAGAATAGACAGTATACAAAGAGAAGTTCAACATACTTCAGCCAGTTTCAAAGTTTTTGGATGTGTATATGTATGAGGTTTTGAGAAACACCGTCATGCTTGTGAGTGCGATGTGTTTGATTGCTATCAATCTGTTGTTTACTTTTGCGTTATCCAATATGTGTTAAGAAACACAGATGCGTCCAAAGATAGTGTTAAGAAACACTTTTGATTAGGGTGTTGAGAAACACCCGTTGCGTCAGTAGCGAGTTGTCCTTCAGAAATGACAAGATTACTAACTATGGTGTAAGCCAAAGATGTGATCAAATATGGGGAACCATGCCCCATGCTAACAAATGATGACTAACTTGACTCATGTTGTGAGGACAAATTTGATTTGATTTCCCCCCGGTTATGACTCTGGATTGGTTTCAAGCCAGGAGGGTTCTCAGAAGAACCAAAGTGTCACGAAAGTGACTAAGAGATATGTACAAACTGAAGCAAAGGATTGCCAAGACTAATCATTGATAGATGGAGTGCTGAGTACAAGAGGGGTCTATTTACTAAGTTTTCACCTACTTGGCAGAGATTTTATTTAGTAGAAATTGACTTGATTTGAAGTGATGAAGCCAATTTGATCAATGTGCCTGGTTTCAAAAATGAATGACTCATCTAAGACCGACCTGTCTGGTTTCGAGTGTATCCATAATTGTATAAGATAATTGATTGGGTTGCTTTTGATTTATGATAATCTCAACTTGATGCAATGAAGATGAGATGCCCCAAGTGATGGGGTCTTGCTTGATGAAGTGATCATTGAAAACCTAGTAAACATGTCTGTGTCGCCATCCTTTTCTTCTTCTTTTTCAATTTTTATTGTATTTTTCCATTTTTTGATTGATTCATCAAGGCACCTATTGCTAGGTTATCACCAAGATCATTTTTTCAAGACTTTTTCCAATTTTTAGATTTTTTAGAGATTAACCGATCTCAAGCAAGATCACATTGGTTTTCCCCCAATGTCTAGCAAGGTGTAGGACATTACAGATGGATTATAAAGTTGATGGATGAGGCAAATAGACAATGATGGATGAAGAGGGTGAATGCAAACCTCAAGGACAGACTCCTCAAGATTACCCAAGCTAGGGAAAAAGAATAATACAGCAATGTAGGCTCATGGAGCGGTGCTGGATAGCATATAGGATGATGACTTGATGTCATGAAAAGCATGTGGTCCAAAAGAGTGTACATGTCAATAAGTTTTTGAGAAGTTGTTTTACATTGTGTGTTCTTCATTTTGATCAAGACCAAGGGGTCAACTAGATAGGATAGTGATGGGATAGCATGATCGGGATAAGGGTGATGGAAGCTATGAGTGGATGGTTTGGATTATGGAAGGAATTCTTAGAGATAGGAAGGATAGGCTTGGGATAAGAAAGATCATGATAGGGTACCATGGATGAGAGAAAGTGAATACCCTGATGGAAAGGATAATGCATGGCAAGAGGCATGATGCTCATGGATAGGTTCAACCTTTTCAAGATCACTACAAGGAACATGGATTCTCATGGGCTAGATAGATGTAAGATATGATGGATAAGATGACATGGAAGGAACTTGCCTCCAAGTGAAGAGTGCAAGTAGGAGGAACTACGTATGACGCCTGTTTGCCAAGTTTTCATCATGGTACTTATCCAAGGCACCACAAGAAGTGGTTTTCACCATAGGACAGATTGATTTATCTTTACTTTTGCTACCGAGGTGCCTGTTTACCAGGTTTTCACCAAGGCGCTTTTTTTCTTTTTTTCTTTTTTGTACTTTTTGATTTTATGGAGGAACTTAAGCTTCTTTCTCTTTGGAGGGATATCTTCCTAGAATAAATGGAAGGGGATGATAATATCATCATGAGACTCTTGAGGTATGTGGCTTTGGTCAACTATTGGATAAGGATGGATGGTGCCTTGAGCTTGATCATTGCTGATATTTATTTCTTCACACTTTGGGTTGTCCTCTTGACATGGAGCCACTTCTAAGGATGAGGTAGGAGTTTTGATCTACATGAGGGACTCTTGAAAGGCTAATGGAGTATCATTTTGAGTGGGCATGATAAGATTTGAAGCACATGGACACTTTGGGTCTATGATCTTTGAATCCTGAGAAAGACTTGCAGTCGTATTCTGATTAGCTTGGATCTCTTTTAGAGGTAGTCCTTGAGGGTAGTCATAGTCATCATTAGGTTCATTTCTTGATAGAGATGGTGTGGCTGGTTGTGAAGCTTTGGGAGATGGAGGAATGGTGGAAGAAGTAGATGTGATATGGGAACCATTTCTAGACATAGATTCATAATATTGATCATGCTTGCGTTTAGATGAATCATTAGGATTTTCCACTTTGGTTATGCCATCATCTATGAGAGCTTCGATTTTATGTTTCAAATTCATGCAAGATGAATTTTTATGCTCATTGTGTCGATGATATGCACAATAGGTACTCATGAATCTCAATCCACGTGATGTGTCTTGAGGCAATGTGATGAGATTATGCTCAAGAAGCTCTTCCAATGCTGATTTATATGATTGTCCCAAAGGAGTAAAGACTCTCTCTAAAGGATAATTAGACGCCTCTTGACTTGCAATATTTTTATTTTGCGGATTGAAAATACTTTCATCTAATTCTGTCATAGTTTCCTCTACATTCTCTTGATCAAAGATAGGATGGTCATAATAAATTTCTTGATCAAAGATGGGTTTACTGTGCTTAGATACCTCTTTGCTTGATGAGGACTTATTGAATGGTGTATCCTCATCTCCCTTTAATTCCTAGAGTTCAGATTTCAAATTTTGAAGTTGTTTTGATAAATTTTCCATAAGAATCTCTTCTTTCTCATTGTTAGGACCATAAGGTTTAGCCCATTTTCTTTTAGACATTGTAAGATTGGCTTGAGGTGCTTGTTTAGAAGATAGAAGAGAAGGTATGATGAATCAGTTGATTGCCTGACAGGTGCTAAAGTGATATCTAAAGTGTTGAATAAGTCTGAGACCAAATGACAAAGGAGATAAAGTCCAACTGAGAGAGAGAGATAGCAACGACTCTGATCTTGAGTCAAGGTTAACGAACCTACTCTCACAACTTAGGATAAGGACAGCATAGACAAATATGATAAGATTGAAATAGATAATGGGTCACTTGGACTAGCACAGCAAAGTCAGACCTCAAAACAACAAGTGATTCAGACTATCAATAGATTGCAGTCAAAGATAGACTAGGAGTGATGTTGGTGAAAGCACAGATTTGGTGAAAATTTGGACAAAACCTTCACAATAGAACACCAATTTGGACAGCAATTCGACTGATTTTCAGATTTTTTGATAGTAGATGCAGAAACTTAGACAAGAGTTGACAGTTAACACCTAGAAGTGTAGATCTCTTGAGTCGTTGATCGTTTTGATGTTCATTTTGATTGGTTTCTTTGATTGTTTTGGTGAGCACTCACGCAAGACACATCAAGAAGAATATTTTTTGTAAAAAGAATAGACACACCACAATCCAAGGTAAGCCAGGGCAATATCTGTTGAATTCCCACATGAACCAAAGTTCATCCATGCCTACTCATAGCACACAACTTAGAAGCTTGGAGGCACGGGCTCCTCCTTACAGTGCACTCACTTCTTAGGCACACCAAGCTTCGAATCCCAAGGGTAATTACTTCCCAAGGGACCGTTGTCTCTACTAAGAGCCATGAAAGTGTGGGACATCTTAGTTAGTCTCTGACCTTCCGCGCAAGCAGATAGAGGGTTTTTGGATACTACAACAAAGGTTTTTAGTCAGGGCATCCGTTCACATGGTTATACATGTGAAAGATTAGCTATGTTATGGAGGCCTCCCAGCCTACAAAAGTTACATTCTGCAGGTTTTTACGCACCACAAGGGTACTAAGGGAGATATTCTTCCGAGTATAACATAATCAACACATGTTCACTATGACACTAATCACAATGACATTTCTTATAAACCGGTTTGGAAGGGCTTGGCTTTAGCCTATTACGGTTGGGAAATCCACTCTCACTGGCTTTGTTAAAGCTCTCGGGAGGTAGTCATGCTAAAAGATTTGCATGAATTTCTCTTACACCTAGGATTCGCGAAGCCGAGGGGAGAGCATACGTTCATGCAATTCTTTGGGATTACAAATCTAAATAACACTTCAAACACATAAGAAAATTGATTCTTTCTAAGCACCAAATTTGAAGTGTTATTTAACTGCAAAACACAGACACGGTAGTTTCAAGAAAGACACACAAAATCTTTGACAAGCGTCCTGCATCAAACTCATTAGTATTTTATGATTGTTTTCTTCATAACAGCATCCTGCAAACCACTGTTAGGCTGTAATCAAAAGATAAGTTCAAGAACAACAAAGCCAAAGATTTGTTAGCATTAGAAAAATCAGAAAATCACAAAACTAATTGCATATTTAGAAAGTAGATGAAAAATCATGCACTTTCAAAAAAATTGCAATAAAAAAAGGTTATCGTTTGAGCCCATACGAGGCTCGAGAAGCTGCAAAATAGTGGATTAGGAAGGTACAGTCATCAAAATCTATGATTTTTGATAAATCCAGTAGGTGAAACCAGAAACTAACACCATCACAGTGATCTTTAGGAAATTCTACCCCAAATCAAAAAACAATGCTCAAAAAAAGGACTTAAAACAAGCAAGATATGAGTGTTTGAAGTTAGACTGTAAAATTAAAAACTCCAATGGTGAATGCAAAGGTTTTAAAACCCCTGATGACATCACCAGTATAGGGGGTTAAATTTGACTATCTTTTGGCCATCTCAGAAAGCCAATGTCCCCTATATTTTGATGCCTGGGCAGCCATCAAATTTAATGTCCACCCCAGGCAAGTAAAGGTGGGGTTTGGCTGGCGAGTGGGCGACGGTTGGGTGGCTGGGTGGAAAAGGGTGGTGCAGCGAGCAGGGAAACGGCTCGGTGGTTGAGAGAGGGTGGCGGGTTGCGGTGGTTGACTAGTGGGTGGTCGAGGGAGTTTGGGAGGCGTGGGGCTGTGGGCGGCAGAGAGTGGTGGAAGCAGTGGTGAGGGAGGGTAGCGCAGGGAGGTGGGTTTTAGCAGAGTGGCGCGAGGGTATGTTGCGCGGGTTTTAGTAGATGTGAAGGTAAGCGGCAGGGGTTAGTGTTGTACGAAAATGGAGGAAGTGGGGGGTTGGAGAAATGGAGGAAGCAGGGTGGAGGTGTGGGTTGGGTGAAGAAAAGGGCACAAGGTGGCATAGAGGAGGTAGGGTTTACACTGCGGAGTAGTGAAATGGAGGAAGCGGGGTGGAGCCACGGGTTTGGAAAGCGGGTTGGAGAGGAGATGGGTAGATGACTGCGCGGGGTGGTGGTGGGTGTGGGATTTTTAATCCCACATTCACCCCACCAAGAAATATATTGTTGTTTTTAAACAACAAACCGACAATGAAAATAAATAAAAGTGATAACTTGTGTGCGGGTTGGATTGAGGTTTGATCTAAAATGTAGGTTTCATGCACACGCAGAGTAAATGAAATGTAGGTTTAATAAATGCGTAGGCAGAGCAGAATACCAAAGGTATTGGTGTAAGTGTTGAAATAAATAATTTTGGAAAAGATTGTCTCAATATGCGTGCAGACCTCGGCATGCATGCAGAGTGTCTTGATTTGTGTGCAGAGAGTCGTACGGCTTGTTTGGGAAAAAAATATTTTCCACATATTTGATTTTGGGTAAATATAGGCACGTTAATAGTCATTTCAAACTGAAACAACTATCCGGACGCGATGGTGGAGTCAAATTTGGCTTAAAGTGAATCTGGGAAGGATTTGGCTCAAAAAAAGAAGTTTGAGCCCCATGGTGGGTGCCAAAAATGTATGCGTGAATTTGGGTCTTCACTTGCAGCTGCAAACACACACACTTCAATGATCCATTAAGTGGTTAGTGGGTTTGAAAACATGAAATCAGAATATTAAAAGCATCCTAAGCTAACCGATAGCGGTTCATTGCCTTCTAGTAGGCAGGAGTATGGACTTTGCTCTCGGGTCATCGCAAAGTCTAGTGACTACATATTGTTCTAAATGAAAGATTTGAAATCTAAATTAAATGATCTAAATGATAAATGCAAGATGAAGATTGTTGTTAATCCAAGCTAATTAGAGAATCATTTTACAAGCACCAAATGAAATGTGTAAGATAGATTTTAATAAACACCAAATTCAAATGTGCTCTAAATTAGATTGTTTGCATGCTTGAAAGTAATAAAAACAATGCTAAATGATTAAAATCTAAGAATTCTAGAAAAGAAACTGCAGTATATTAACAATAGAAGAAGTTAGGATCCTTTGTGAAGGAAGTGAGTTTCTCTTTTATAGAAATCTCTCTCAAATCGACGGTCGAGATCGAAAGAAAAGAGTGGCTCAGATTTGATTTGAGGAAGCACAATCCATGTGAAATCAATTTGATTGGTCGATAGAGTCACTTGACTGAACTGACTGATCAGTCTTTTTGGAAACTTCCATATTCAGTTCTCAATTAACTGAAATATTTCCAAAATGATAAATAGTGGAGAATCGGTTAACTGAGTGGAACTGGATTGTTTCCAAATTGATAATCAGTTGACTGGATTTGATGATGTCATATGAATTTTTAATAATTTAAATGATTTTGATTATATATTTGTTTTTTATTAATTAATTTAATTCCCTTTTTTATTTAATTGACAATTTAGCAATTTTATTTAATTAATATATTAGAATATTAATTAAATAATTAGTATAAAGTTTATTTGTCAATGTAACATGATTTTAGGGATTAATTAATTAATCAAGTAAGATGATTGATTAGGACCTAGGATTTAGGTCAGATCAGTTCGAATTTGATAGATTGAGGAATTGTCTATTTGATTTAGGACTTAAGGTTTATCAAGGTTAGGATTTCTTGATGAATTGTTGAGATTGGGGGTCTATGGTTTAGATGACCATTTCTATGTGATTACAACTTCAGCCTACCTTTGTTCTTAGAAGGGTGTTTGCACCAGTGTTGTAGTAGAGTCAAAATTTGGATTGACAATTTGACTTGGGAGATCTAAGAATGTGGGAATGTCCTCAAAATTAGATATCTCAAATTCGTCTAATCCCAAGTTACCCTCATTCATCTCGACCTCTATGGTGTCTTCCAAATCAATTGCCTCTTTCGTACCTAGGTTTGAGAAACCCTTTCCTATTCTGCTCTTCTAGCAGCTGCAATAGTCTGTTGAGTTCTTCTCATTAAAGGAACATCTACTTTTATCTCCTCTTCTTCAAGCAATATCTCCAACCAAGGTGATACTGAATCCATATTTCTCTTGTAAAAATTTTCCTTTACTAGGGGCTTTGCGTCCTCCTTCCTTCAACCCAATGTGGAGGGTGCCCCAGGTGTTTGAGATGGAACATTAACTTGTCTTGCAATAGGAGGTGTATTATCATCTTTTCCTCTTCCTTTCTCCATCCTTTTCTCTGTAGGGCCTTAAGTGGTAGGCCTTGCATGACTATATAAATTTTATCTGGCCACATAGGAGCTATTTCTTTGAATGTTGGGATATTTACTTTCTTTCCCTTCTCTTTCTCTAACTTGGAAGATGGGTTTAGATGGGGCTTCATGGGAACTGGGTCTAACTTGAAAGGTTTCTTCATCCACCTCTTTGTAATCTCAATTACATGTTGATCCTTGAAATCAATAGAATCATTTTCATCTCTACCAATCTCTGCATTCATAATAGGCTGGGTTAACACCTTATCTTTATTGTAAAATGGATCTAATACATTCTCAGAATCTTTATCGCACACTTTGGGAGGGATTTGCACCTCCAATGTATCCTCAGCCAATTCAAGGGACATTCTACAATACTCCTGGATCCTAACCTTGTAATCATCAATGCAATTGATCTAGTGATCTTCTATGTGAGGTTCATGCTTATAATGCCTTCTTGCTATGTGGTTCAATGTCTCGATGGGGTCAAACCTAGGCCTTATTAACTTGAATTCATGTAGTGGGAATTCATCCCACTTCAGCCCTATTGATTTTCATTCATTTATGTCTTGTAAAGAGTGGGCCTCTATGAAGATAGGGAAGTCCCAGCAGTGCTTCTTCTTTAACCTGATGACTTCATAAGCATCTGAGAGTCGCTTGCCTACCTCTAGTAACAGAATTTTGTTTGATGGATAGTGTGGCAACTTCTTGGTATTAATGGTACTCCCAGAAACATGGATGTAAGTAAATATTTTGAATTGAATGTAATAAGCCCCTAGGGCTCGAACTTGGCCGCAACTTCTTCTGAGAGCCTCTTGGCGTAATATCCCTCAATGGACCTGATGATTGCAAAGACAAAAGTGTCGTTTATAATCTTGTACTCTGGACTGTCATCTTTCAGTTTTTCCTTCCTCACTAGTTGAGGGTATACAATGTATGGCCGGGCATTTTGTGTTAGAGTAATAATTTATTTCACTTATTAATTAAATCATTTTGATTTAATTATTAAGTCACTTATTATCTCTAGTTTACTTGAGCTAAACTTTAGGCATATAATAATTAATTCTTTATTAATTATTATCATGCAACCTAGGTTTTTCCCTTTTAGGGTTTTGATCACCTTTATAATGTTTTATCTCTTTGTGATTATTCAATCATCTGAGGATCTATCGTATTGAGGGTTTTCTCTCCATTGTTTGCTCGATATGTTTCCTCTTTCATCGATCTGTTATTTCTAGTCTCCATAACTTTTTCTTCTCTCTTTTTGTGACAGGTTTGCATGTAGGTGATTCTTGGGAGCTATAGGGTTGAGTTTTCATCAATTCCAATATGGTATCAGAGCTCCAGATCTTCATGCACCTGTTCTCTCCATGAGAGATTTGGCCTTGTTCTTCAAATCTATGTTTTTAAGAGGTTTTTTTTGTTTTAGATTTTTGTGGATCTGGGGGGAGTTCATTTTTGGAGCACTTTGTGCTCTAAAGGCCAAAAAACCCCTATTTTCATATAAGGCACATCTAATTTGGACACAGTTGCATTTTGAGACCAAAAAAAAAAAAAAATTATTGTAGGGCCTTTAATTTTTGCACATTTTTTGAGGCAGTGAAAAAAAAATTCTTGGTACCTTCGCCAATTTTGGCAGTCCCAATATATTTAGCGGTATTGCCAAATTTAGTAGATCTCCTCCAAATTTAGTCAAGATTTCTTGGGGCTCTTCATCTATTGGAGCCCTCTTTGGTTTTTTGCTCGTATCTTGAGCAAACGGAGGCCTTTTTGCCTAAATGAAATATCGTCGTAAATCTCGTTCTACGCTCGATCTAATTTTATAGGTTTGGTCTTATAATTTTTCCATCTTGCAAGGTTTTTTGCCAGTCAAAGTCAGGGTTCTTTTTTACTTTCTGGGAGCCATATCTTGCTCATCTGGGCTCCATTTTCTTACTTCCGCACATCATTGGAAATTTGGTTTTGTGCTCTTTTTTTGGTATGAGTCTCATTTTCATAATCTTCTTCAGGTACATTTTATTCAATTTTTTTGCATTTTTGCAATCTGGTGATTATCTTGGATGTTTCAAGTCCTAGGATCATTTTCCTTGCACGGGATGACTCATTTTTAGTTGTTACTCATGTTCTTACTGATTTTTGTCATTTCTGAACATTGTAGACATCTATTTTTGTAGCATTTCCTTTTTGCAAATGCACTGAGATAAAGTGTCATCTATTGCATGCTTGGGATCTTGCACAGTTGTGCATGTTTGTACTCATACTACATTATAAAATGTCATGAGGGGTTTGATCTACCTTTTTCAAGTGAATATTCTTTCCACGACATTAGCCTCATGATGTGTGTCAAGAGAGTGGTCCTTCCACGACACCATCCTTTATATGTGTTTGTACTTTCTTCTGCACTTTCCATGTTCCTGGTTCTTCGACATGCATTTGTTCTTGGCAGTCTGTTTCAATGTACTTGTCATGCCTCTCCCTGTTCAACATTATGGGGGGTATCTCTTGTTGGTTATAATGTTTCCTTGGTTTGATGGAGTGAGCTATGTATTCAGTATTTGTTCCTATGTACTAGGCAGATGCAGTTGCTGAGTACCTATGCATTTTGGTGAGATGGATCATTTACCATATGGATGCTCTTTCATTCCTATTTTGGAGGCATCCTTCAATCTTTTGATCAGCTCTTCAAAATTTGGTGTTTTTTTCCATCTGTATCCTCGAGTTTTGATATTTTCCTTTTTTCATCCTAATTCGAGCAGTGTCATTTGAGGGCACTCATGCAGATTAGAGCGTTCTCTACCTGATCATGTTCAATTATAGTGGAGGTTCAAACAGTTATTCTTCGACAGTGTTTGTAGCTTCATGCTTTAGTGGTGTTCTTCATGTTCATCCTTTGTTCCTGTTTTCTGAGACATTCTCTAGTTTGGAAGCTTCTTCAGTCCTTCACTAGGCTTCATCTCTTTTTGGAGAGGGGTTTTTCCCACTAGGTTTTCACATTTTCTACTCTTTACAAATATTTTTGTACTTGGGTACCTGATCAGGCCATGTTGCAAGGACCCATTTTCTACTTTCAGTAGTTGTTCATAATTTTTTACCTTCTCCCTAAGCTTATCTTAAGGGGGGTGTTAGAGTAATAAGCTATTTCACTTATTAATTAAATCATTTTGATTTAATTATTAAGTTGCTTATTATCTCTAGTTTACTTAAGCTGAACTTTAGGCCTATAATAATTAATTCTTTTATTAGTTATTATCATGCAACCTAGGTTTTTCCCTTTTATAGTTTTGATCACCTTTATAAGGTTTGATCTCTTTGTAATTATTCAATCATCTGAGGATGCTATCGTATTGAGGGTTTTCTCTCCATTGTTTGCTCAATTTGTTTCCTCTTTCATCGATCTGTTATTTATGGCCTCCATAGTTTTTGCTTCTCTCTTTCTGTGACAAGTTTGCATGCAAGTGATTCTTGGGAGCTGTAGGGTTGGGTTTTCATCAACTCCAATATATTGGTGATTGAATGACTCTCTCCTGGCGAGCCCTGGATAGTTGGCTCTGGTAGTGAGGAGATAGACTATATAATATATCATGTAGAAGCTAGGGTTATGCTTTATCTGCCTCAACTGTAAATCCAAGTTATCACTTGGTATTGTTCCCCAATCAATTTTGACCCTTCTCCCCTTTATCTTTTCTATGATATGGATCATCCATGGCTCCAACTAATGTGCTTGGGGGATACAATACACTTGGCTCAACATTGTTACTGCATTCTTCATGTTATCATTCATGTAACCTCTCCTCATATCAATCCTTTCTAGTTTAATCTTTGGAAGTTGTTGGATGAGATATTCCTTATTGATGATGTCATAGGCATCCAAAGTATTATTTTCAAACCATCTCATCCCTCTCTCCTTGGTGATTGGGTAGAAGTGATCAATTCCCTTCTATAGAAGGAAAACATCTTCAATGGTGTCTGGTCTCATATCCAACACAATATCTATGGCCTTATTCTTCACCACCTTTTCATCTGAGACTTAGTGATGTGTGTGCTTGAATGTGACCTCTAAATCAGGCACAAACTCAGCATAGTCTTTACTCAATTGTTCAATTCACAAAGACAAACATGAATTTTTTATCCTGCAAATTCAATTGAAGTGAATTTTCTGCCTCCTAATTAGTTGTGGATGTCAAATTTACTCTCAAAATGAGAGCCAACAACCTGACCATTGCTAACATCGAGGATTTCTAAAACATGAGAGAAGATTAAATTGCCATTAATCCATGAATGCACTACAATTGATCTATGAAATGAGATTGTTCTTAATCTAGAAATGAATTGCAATTAATCTATGGAATCAAATGCAACTAGTCTAGAATTGAAATTGCAACCACTCTATGGAATGAAATTGCAATTAATCTAAGAAATTAAATACTCTTAATCTAGAATTCAAATGCTCTTAATCTAGAATTGAAATTGCATTTAAACTAGAAATCTTGAGAGATGAAATTGAGATGTTAGATATGTAAATGAATTGCAAATAAAATCAACATATC
>MU227637.1:1443771-1458381 GCA_018584345.1 Thuja plicata | reverse complement strand
CTGAGTTAGATTGCTCAGATACCTAGAAAGATAGATGACAAGATGTGAGACATCAAGATGCCCCTAGAGATTCAAGATCATGGAATATCCAATTTTGACCATAAGGTATGAAAAACTGAATATGCCCTAAGTGATGAGATGCCCCTAGTGATGGGGACTTTTGATTCAGATCAGACTGATTCGAGAATAATGCGAAAAGATTTAATTATGCAATCATCTTGCCCCCTCGGGAGCGAAATCGAAAGATGACATGCCATAATGATGAGAGCGAGAAATCGCAGAGAAATGAGATCAAAGATCCAGAGATATCAAAGAGATCTAGAGAAAGCAGAATCAATTTAGAGCGATCGAGAGGTCCTGTTGATTAGGTTTGACCATAGTTGACTAGAATTGACTAGAGTTGACTTTGATGAAAAGATTGTAGAATCTGAGAAAGTGATGACAAGAGATAATCCTGACAAGAAAGCGACGTTAGAAAATTGACTGCATAAGCGTCTAATCGCGTCGGTCCCAAAATTTTAAAACGCGATTTTGAACTGCTTAGGAGTGTCAGATTTCAATTTCGATCACGAAAATGGATTCAGAACGGTCTATTTAGCCAAGGGTGCAATTTTCGCAAAAAATGGAGCACTTTGAAAAATTAGGTCAAAGGCTATATAAGGCTCGGAGGGGTCATTTTCAAATCATTATTCACCTTTTGAATTTAGTGATGGTGAGGGATCTAGCTGACATCGATAGCATTCCCATACACACACACCGATTTGAGCACTCCTGACGAGACAACCGACCAGCGGAGTATGACGCACCTGTGAGTAGTCGCAACTTGATCCTGTTTTTCAAAAAAAAAATTATCAATTTATAGCATTTTAGAATTTTTTAGGCCTTTTTTAAAGTTATCGCGCCCAATCTCGCATGAGGAAACAATTTCCTTGCACTGGCCCATGTCACATTTCGTGCGAGGAATCTCTTTCCTTGCACAGGTCAGGGGTTCCTCGCACGGGCCCCTCCCCTTCGCTCACGCGAAGAGCGCGCTTGCGCCGCGTGAGATTTCAGAAATCTCGCGCAGGAAAACATCTTGCCTCGCGTGAGTAGGAAAGCTCACGTGGGAGCAGAGTTTCCTCGCACGGGAAAAGAGTTTTCTCGCATGGAAAACTAGTCAAAATCAAAAGTTGTCATTTTCTTGCGTCGCAGAGTCAGCCGGTTGCAATATCTCAAAATTGTGTGTAGGATAGGTCTGTAGCTGTAGTTGTTGTCTTTTGCTTTGAAAAATAATCATTGTTGAGGTACTGATCCAATTTTGTCACTTGCTTTGCAGGTTGACCTTCCTGATATCAGTTTTCGATCACATCATCCTATTATGGGTGAGTTATTACAAAGATTATCAGATGTTGACGGTGCCCACATTGACGGGCTAGGATTGACTTACCTTCGTAATGCACCTGACATTCGGGTAAATCACGGATTACTGGGTGCCCTGGTTGAGCGTTTCCATTCAGAGACGAACACTTTTCACTTGCCACAGGGGGAGATGACGGTCACTCCCGAGGATGTATACAGGATTTTGAGAGTGCCTTTCTACAGAGTTTGTGTGGAGTACGACACTCAACCCAGAGTAGGTACAATAGCTTTGAGAGCCATTTTTCAAGATGATTTGGTGATGGGCCGGGCCATCTCATGGGAGGAGTTGATTCGCGTCTATGGCAGAGATTACCCACTAGCGGTCGTACTAGCATTGTTTCTGAGTTGCCATCTGGTTCTTGATCATGGTCAACATAGATTAGAGTGTGGCTGGGGAGTTATGTTGCAGAAGATGTTGGCCGCTCCTGCAGTTACTTTCGAATGGGGCGAGTGCATGCTCGCTAAGATGTACCATGAGATGCACGAGATTGTGTATCGAGGTGCCCGTACCATGGTGGCAGGAGTCATCGTACTATAGATCTGAGCCTGGGAGCACCTTCCTATATGCAAGCTGATATTCCATGATACACGGCAGCCTTTAGAGCCGTACATTTACAGATACGCAGGTCCGATGGCCCAGCCCGCGCTGGGTAAGACCGAGCAGTGGAGATCACAGATAGATGACATGGCCGCAGTCATATGGTGGCCTTAGATTGCCACTGAGGTATGGGATGATGCTCGCCATGAGTTATCATACATGTTCTGTTCACGTCCTCTGATAGGATGTACCATTACTGTCATTGAGCGTTTCTTGCTTACGCGCGTATTGCGCCAGTTCGGGAGGCCGTAGGATGTGTCTCTAGAGTATTGTACATACGCCCGATGCATCAATGAGATGAAGAAGGGCTACAGAGACAGCTTGACAAGGGCCGCAACATGATAGATGTCTGGGTACCACCAGCTAGGTGGGATTATATGGTCGCAGTGACGAATGCAGGTGTGACACCTGCATATAGAGTTCATATGTTGGCGCATCCGTTTCCTAGATTTATAGCTCTAGTTGCGCCGATACAGCAGGTGGTACAGCCACCACCACAGCAGCAGGTCCCTCCATAGGTACAGCAGCCACAGGGATAGCAGCCTCCCTTACAGCAGCAAGAGAGAGTCGTACGACCGAGGACAGTTCAGACTGATATTCCTGTTAGACCCATGGGATCAGATGCAGGTGTTGGGCCCAGTGGTAGTCAGGACAGGACCGCTAAGCAGGTAGATGACACAGTTATGGTTGATGTTGTTCCAACTGATCCACTAGCAGGCGAACAGGTAGCACTTTTGCAAGAGGCACTCCGGAGGGTCAGAGAGAGCCCGACAGTCTCAGAGGGAGCATGACGACCTCCATACATAGGTGATCATTCGAGATACACAGATATCAGTGCGAGACCAAGAGATTTAGGAGTTGCGAGAGGCACTAGCAAGATCACAGCTAGAGACTAGATATGAGGCTGATCAGGCTTCTTATTACTATGCTACGTACACTATTGCAGTTCCTGAGGTAGTGGACAAGATTCATCCTTTTACAGAGTATGTTGGTGGACGGATCGTTCCACCGGGACCACCTCCACCGAGTCCTCCTCAGCAGTAGGGTATGCCACCCCCTCCACCTCCACCAGGTGGTTAGATGAGATACTTTGACATACATATTGTACCACCATTTTGACATATTGTGCTCGAGTAGAACCCTTGTACATTTGACCGATCGATATATATATGAGCTCAATTTTTGGCATCATTGTACATGTATATATATTGCTTTAGATGTGTATGTTTTATGAGATGATTTACTATATGATTAGATGTATGGATTAGAGATGTATGCCATGGATGGATATGCAAATGTTTATGCACATGTTTTATTGTTGTATGAAAATGCTATGATAGATGTTAGATGGATAAATGTTATGTATAATTTGATTTATGCTTATAATGGATGCACGTGTTTATGGATATATAAATGCAAAGGAATGTATGGAAATGTACTTTTGGAAATGAATGTAATGCAATGAATGCAATGGTACTAATCATCTCATGCAGGATATTTGCAATATACAATAGGTACTAACCAAAAGAACACGAACGAAGATCGAGAGCGAGGACCAGACACTCGTGCAGTCGAGAAGAAACCATGATGAGAGATGAGGACCTTTGAAGAATGAGAAGATAATGAAGAGAGCACCAAAAAAACAAGCACAATGCAAGCCTAAAATGTGAATGCAAATGCAAGCCTACAATGCAAAATGCAAGCCTAAGCTAAATGCAATCCTAGGACTTGGTTGTTGGACTCATCGTATTTATCATCATCGAGTGCTTTTAGATCATTGAAGTCAATACCATATTTACCGGTGCCACTGCGACCATAAGGATATAAATATGACTTTCATTGGAGAAAATGTAGGAAACGAACATAAGCACTCAGGCACAAAAGCCAAGGTGACCTGAACATTGTTTCCAGCTTGATATATTAAGAAATCACAAGTAAACAAACAAAGCAATAACCATCAAGGAGATAGTTCCAACCTCCCCTTGGCATACAAATAAACAAGATCGAGGGATGTAAGGCTTTTCCACCTTAATGCAGAAGCTCTTATCACATACACCCTATTTATTTGACGTTACTGGATCATCGAAACCACACCAACAAGCAGTAGACAAAGAAGATATCAGTGAAATTCATGAGAACAGACAGTATACCAAGAAAGAGTCAATCATATCTCAACATGTTTCAAGGCTTACGAATATGTCTATGTTCAGGGTGTTGAAAGACACCATTGTGCTTGTGAGTGTAATGTGTTTGATTGCTATCGAGAGATGTTTACGTCGTGAGATATCCGATGTGTGTTGAAAAACACAAATGTGTCCAAAGAGAGTGTTGAGAAATAATGTTTGATTAAGGTGTTGAAAAACACCAATTTGTGCCAGTAGAGAGTTGTCATGTTGACAAGATTACTGACTCAAGTGTAAACCGAAGCGCGATCAAAATGGGGAGCCATGCCCCCAAGTAACGAACAGATTGAAGTCGAACAACGCAAATAGCGATAAAATGGGAGAAATCTCAACAATATAGCGACAGTAGGCAGACTCAGTGAGAACCACTGGTGACTCTCGTGAGAGAGATTCTCATGTGAGAAGATCGATAACGAGATCGAAGCATCAGCAGGCAGACGCAGTGAGATCCACTAGTGACTGATGCAAAAGAGAGTCTCAAGAAGAGACGAAGTGCTACGAAGCATCGGTAGGCAAACGCAGTGAGATCCACTGGTGACCGATGCAAGAGGAGAAAGAATTCAAAAGATAAGACAATGCCCCCTAGACCAGGAACATGCCCCCGAGTGTGACCATTTTCAATCCATGCGAGGTCGAGAAAAATCTCGAAGATGACTGAGAGCAAAAGCATGAGGATACTAAAGCAGGAAAGCAAACTAAAGCGGGAAAGCAGAATAGCAACTGCAAGAAAGCCAAGAGATGATGCGACAGATAAAGCATTGTGAAACAAGAGGTGCATGTTTACCAGGTTTTCACCATCCTGGCAGAAATTCTATTTTTGCTACCATGATGCCTGTTTACCAGGTTTCAACAATGGCACATTTTTCTCTTTTTTTTTGTATTTTCATTTTTCTAATTTTTTTTGTTCTTTTTCTTTTTTTTTATTTTTTTGTATTTTTTCATTTTTTCATTTTTTTTGGTATTATCAAGGCGCTTGTTTACCAGGTTTTCACCAGCATAATAGATACATCAAAGCGCTTGTTTGCCAGGTTTTCACTAAGATGATCATTTTTTCAGGACATTTTACAATTTTTAGGATTTTCTCAGAATAAAATATGTACATGAGCATGAAAAAGATATCTCAACTGTAGAATTTCTTAAGGTGAAGAGTGTTGATGGGCTCTTTGAGTTGTTCACCCTCTGTAGTGGAGAGCTGATAGGCACCAGACCCAAATATTGTAGTAATAACATAAGGGCCAAGCCATTTTGGCTCAAATTTACCTTTCTGAGTCCGTTGTTGTTGATTCTTAGGGTTCTCTCTCAGGACGAGATCGCCCATTTGGAAGTCTCTTGGTCTAACCTTCTTGTTATAACTCTTATATATCCTCTTTTGATATGCTCTGAGATGATCGAACACCACCTTCCGACGTTCATCCAGTAATTCAAGCTCTTGTAGCCAAGATATTCTAATGTCGTCATCAGTAATGAGGCTTTTTAGAGAGACTCGCAAGGTAGGAATCTCAGCAATACTGCATCTACACCATAGACTAAAGAAAAGGGTGTGGCCCCTGTTGGAGTTCTTATACTGGTGCGATAGGCCCATAAAGCTGGATTAATCTGGAGGTGCCAATCTCGTCCAGATTTGTGTACCGTACGGTGCAGGATCTTGAGAATTGTTTTGTTGGAAGCTTCAGCCTGTCCATTACCTTGGGGGTAATAAATAGACAACCATTGTTGAATAATCTTCAACTTAGTGCATAAAATTTTTAGATCTTTGTTCTTGGATTGTCCTCCATTGTCAGTGATAATAGAGGAAGGTACACCATATCTACAGATAATGTAGTTTAGTATGAACATAGCTACATATTTTCCATCAGCTACACTGAGAGGTACTACCTCAACCCATTTAGTAAATTAATCTGTAGCAGTGATGATGTACTTATGTCCTCTCGAGAAAGACGGATATATCTGACCCACTAAGTCGAAAGCCCACTGTTGAAATGGCCAGAAGGTGATGAAGGGAATAAGCTCCTTGGCTGGAGCATGAATCAAATTACCATGGAGTTGACATTGTCTGCAAGACTTGGAAAACTGTGTAGCTTCCTTCTCCATATCGGGCCAATAATAACCAGCTCTAATAAGTTTACGAGCCAGTGTTAGACCATTTGAGTGAGAACCAAAAATGCCTTCATGTGCCTCTTCTAACGCACATTTGGACTCATCAGGTTCTAGACACCTAAGGAGGGTACCGTCTAGACCTTGTCTATACAAGTCATTTGCTACAATGACATATCGTGAAGCACTGCAGATTAGGTGACATTTTTCATTTCTAGTATAGGTGTCAGGAATAGTTTGGGCACGGAGATAAGAGTAGATGTGGTGGTAGTGGGATGAAATATGTCCAATGACTGAACAGACCATCTGAGAGTCAGGAGAGTCATAGGCAGGGTGGCATAACGTCTCCACTAGGAACTCATGTCTGAAATCATTCTCTGGCATTTGTAACATAGAAGCTAGAGTAGCCATAGCATCAGCCACTTTATTATCTTCCCTGGGGATTTGCTAAAAAGTGACATGTGCAAAGTATTTCTTAAGGCTGTCAACCATCTTTTTATAGGGTACCAACTTTTCATCTTTGGTTTGATAAATGTTGTTTACTTGATTGATAACCAATTGTGAGCCTCCAAAGACTTTTAGTTCATCCACTTGCCATTCAATAGCGATCTTTAGTCCATTGATCAAAGCTTCATATTCAGCGGTGTTATTGGTACAAGGAAACATCATTTTGTATGCCTTTGGTAAGGAATATCGTTGAGGTGTGATAAACAGAATTCCAGCTCCTGACCCCTGTTGGGTGAATGAACTATCAAAGAACATTGTCCATGTCTGATGCGTGAGAAGCATGATGGACTCATCTGGGAATTCCATCCTTAATGGTTGATGATCTGTAATGGGTGCTTTATCCAACTGATCCACGATCGCCTGCCCCTTAATAGCTTTCCTCTCAACATATACAATATCAAATTCACTAAGGAGCATGACCCATTTAGCTAGTCTACCTGTGAGAGTAGCTTTACTGAGTAAGTATTTCAATGGATCAATCTTTGCGATTAACCTTGTAGTGTGAGCCAACATGTAGTGACGTAGCTTCTGGGAAGCGAACACCATTGCTAGGCAAGCCTTCTCAATTACAAAATAATTCATTTCGTAAGAAACCAATGTTCTGTTGATGCAGTAAATGGCTCTTTCTTTATGATTTTGATCTTCTTGGGCCAAGAGAGCACCCAGAGATGTTTCCATTGCTAAGATATATAAGATCAAAGGCTTCCCATGAATAAGAGGCATCAATATGGGTGGATTGGATAAATACTGTTTGATTTTTTGAAAGCCTTGTTCACATTCTTTGTTCCAGTCATAAGTCACACCTTTATGCATATTTTTGGTGAATGGTTGTGACTTGTCAGCTAATTGCGAGATGAAACGCCTGATAGATTGGAGCCGACCTTGGAGACCTCTGATTTGTTTGATATTACAAGGTGGAGGCATTTCCATTATAGCTTGTACCTTTTCCAGATCCACCTCAATTCCTTTCGCAGAGATGATAGAGCCCAGTAATTTTCCTGAAGTAACCCCAAATGCACATTTCTTAGGGTTAAGACGCAACCTAAATTTCTCCATACGATCTAGTATAGGACCTAGATTAGTAAGATGTGTCTTTCTATCCATACTTTTAGCAAGTGTGTCATCCACGTAGTCCTCCATTGTCCTATGCATCATGTCATGAAAGATGGTAGTGACAGCTCTTTGATAAGTAGCTCCAGCATTTTTTAGACCAAAGGGCATAACATTCCAGCAGAATGTACCCCATGCACAAGTAAAGGCGGTCTTCTCTTGGTCCTCTGGTGCAATTTTGATTTGATTATAGCCAGAGAAACTGTCCATTAGCGAATACATCTCATATCCTGCTGTCATATCCATGATCATGTCTATATTGGAAAGTGAAAAATCATCTTTGGGACATGCCAAATTTAAATCTCTAAAGTTTGTGCAGACCCTGATAGATTTGTCATGTTTAGTTACTGGAACTATATTAGAGATCCACTCTACATAATCAATCACTCGAATGAACCCAGCTTTTAGAAGTTTTTCCAGTTCTGCCTTGATCAATAAAGCCACATGTGGATGCATCTTTCTAAGTTTTTGTTTAACTAGTTACACACCTGGAGCTATTGATAAGTGATGCATAATGAGATCAGGATCCACACCCGGCATGTCAGAATATGTCCATGCAAAATTTATCTTTTCTCCTAAAAGAATTCAGTGAATTCCTTAAGTTCTTCTGTAGATAATGACTTGGCCACATGAATGATGTGTGGATGTTCTTCTGTTCCCAGATTTATCAGCTGAGTTGGTTCAATTAACACTGATGAGAGTTCTTGGAAGTGACTCGGAAGCACATCAAGTACCTCATCCTCAGGTGCCTCAGAGAGGTTTCACCTTCGGATACGTCTTTTCTTTTTACTTTTTTTGGCTCTGATACTGCCACAATGTGGTTTTCACCATCAGAGCACCTATTTTTTCTTCTTTTAATTTCTTGACTAAGATACTTGATGTCGGCCTCGGTCATGTTGACACTTTCTTCACTAGTGGAGGATGCCACAGGTTCCACAGCATTAAGGTAGCAGGCTAGGGTGTAATCATTCTGGAATGTAAGGACTTCACTGGATGAAGAAGGGGAAATCCAGTCTATTAATTTAGGATGTTGGAGGGAAAGAGATGTGACAGGTTCAAGTGCGTTCACAGTATAGTCATAGAAATCATTAAATAGCAAGCTGAGAGCTAAACCAATCTTATCCAAAGGTGTGTTTGAATCCTTTTGATCCCTAACGACTGAAGTAGAAGACATGTTAACACCTATAGACTTAGACTCATTAGACCTTTCACTAGACCCCTCACTTACGTTGATAAGTCTTTCATAAGATCCTCCTGACAAACTATCAAACTCATACTCATGAGAGTCTGTATCCGAAATCTGACTCGAGTGCTTGCACCATGAAGGTTTTTGAGTTCTTGCAACACTAGCTTGTTCTTGCGTCAACCGCTCTTGAAATTATGGTGGCATGTATCGTTCACCTTGGAAGTTAGGATCTTGTAAGTCTTTCCATTGCTCAAAATTTAGTGTCTCAAATGGAGTGGTTTTATCAGAATCACTGTCAGTATCGACTGTACTGACACGTGGTACAAATTTATCTGGCTCAGCAAAGAATGTTGCCAGGTCTGGAGGAATGGGATAAGGAAAGCAATCCTCATCAGAGCTATATTCTATAGTGTCGACTGTAGCTGTACCTTCATGTTTTGGTGAAGGTTCTATTTCTGGCACAAATTTATTGATCCCCAAATGGAATGGGATCTTTTTGAAACCTAAACCAGTGGTGTCTTTTGTCTTTTGACCAATAGCTTGAATAGGTTCAAGTAACCCATTACCATTCACCCCTATTGGGCCACTCCCTTTGTACCTAAAATGTTCATAATCTTAAGACCTTCATTGTTGGGGTTTAGTTCTTGAGTTGGGGCAGTTTGTTCAGCTATGTTCTTTCCTTTACAAATCCAAGCCTTGATAGCTCTTTCTTCATCTTCATCTTCCAATGGTGTAGCAAACCGTACAAAGACACCGTCATAGATTATCTCAGGAGTAGTAGAAGGTCTGTTGTTCTCAGAAGGTCTCCCATAAGAACGGGGAGACGGAGGTAAAGCTACTAAAGATAGCATGGGTTCTATTTGATATCCTCCCATGCCTATGTCTGTGATTTTCAGGGTCTGTTCCATATCTTTGAGCTTGGCATCACAGAGTTTTGTGTATTCTCTATTAGTTGGAACAAGACTGTCAGCTAATTGAGTGAGAGCATTACAAGAAGAGCCCGTACTAGCGAGAACTGTCACCTCTGTGCCTTGAAAAGAAAACTTGATACACTGATGGTATGTAGAAGGAACCGCTTGCATCTCATGGATCCACAGTCTTCCTAACAAGATATTATATGCAAGAGGAAGGTCTAGCACCTGACATATGACGTCTCTTTCAACTGGACCAACCCAAATGGGTAGCACCACTAGACCTTTATATTTTCTCTCTTCTTCATCATAGGCTTTTATGGTAATTATTTTACGAGAATCTATGCGGTCTTTGCCATAACCTAGCTGAGCAAGAAAGTGGGCAGAGCAAATATTAAGACCAGCACCGTTATCAATGAGGACGCGGCGGACTAGCTGTTTGTCGATCATGACTTCTATATGCAGGGGAGCATTGTGCGGGTGACTAATTGAGTGATCATCTTCTTCAGAGAAGGATAAATAATGCGGCGAGGTTAAGTGATCCACCATGGATTGAAACTGATCGAGATTGATATATTTTGGGACATTAGCTTCGGTGAGAGCTTTGTCCAGAATTTGCCTATGAGCAGGCAAGATTTTCAATAGCTCAAAAATAGTTATCTAAGCATTGGTCCTTTGAAGCTGATCAAGAATACTATAACCAGTAGTAGGAGGCGTAGGGACCACCTTCGTGGTCTTGTTGGTAGCACCAACAACATTTTTATCCGCAGTTTACTTTGGCGCAGATGTAGCAGCAGGAGGGTTAGGACCCTTGATAGAGATTCTAACATTAGATCTAGTAACAACATTCGCACAATCTCAAGATGTTTTAGATTCAGATAATCGAGACCCAAGGCCTCTCAAGACAAACAAGGTTCTGGGTTTAGAAGAATTCCCACTTCCCTTGCTAGTAAACATATTGCAATATTCCACTTCCACTGATTCAATCATGTTGATCACAGTATCGTAAGTGGTATGTGTATAATTAACTTTGGCATTATTATTCTGAGCATTGGAGGATTCGCATTTCTCATGACGAGGAAAGGGATCTTTGAATGCTTGATGATCTAAATTCTTGTTATGATTCTCCACAACGATAACCTTGTTATCAATCAAATCTTGAACTTTATGACGCAATTGAAGACATGTAGCAGTCTTATGACCTTTGTTTTGATGGTAGTCACAGTAAGCATTCTCATTCCACCAATGAGGTCGTGGTTGCGGATCGTATAGACGTTTCTCCAAAGGAGCAAGAATCTATTTTTGCACCAAAGTTTCACATCAAGCGGTTCTCCCAAAGAGGTAAATTCACACTTGGGTCGCGCTGCCCAAGGTTTGTTGCCAGAAAATCTAGAAGGTTGTTGAGAATTGGTTGCATCCTTTTTGATAGCTTTGGTCGCTTGTATACCAAAGGTGAGATTGAAGACCGGTTTCGAAGAAGTTGAAGTCACGTTATCGACCACCCCATCATTCACAACATCCCTATTTTTGTTGGAAATTTTTCATTTGTCTTTGTTGGACGATGAGGCACCTTGCTTGTTACCTTTATTCAAAGTCAATTCACCCTTTTTAACCATGAATGCTTCTATTCTCACAGCTTGTTTTATCATACTATCGAAATTAAGGGGACCTTGAAGTTGGACTTGATACTCGAAATCAGGGGTGAGATTATCCAAGAATATATTGAGTTTCTCGGACTCAGGTATTTTGTGAGGGTACTTTGTGCAAAGTTGTCTCCATCTTTGGAGAAATGTTAAGAATGGTTCCCCTTGCCTTTGCTTAAGGTTTCAAAGGTCCCTTATATTGATAGGATGTTGAATATTATGAGAGTAGTGTTGTATAAAGAGATTGGCAATTTTGTCAAAAGTCTTGATACCAGCGGGTAGTCGCGAGAACCACTCCATGGTGGGACCACCCAAACTTCATGGAAAAAGATGCATCAAATATGTTTGATCATGTATAAACTCCATCTATAAGGCACCAAATTATCTTAAATGATCCTGAGGATCAGTGGTCCCTAGATACTTGTCATATTTGGGGAGTTCTACACCTTTGGGAAAAGGTGGCATAACAATACTCTTATCAAACAGAAAAGGACATATACTTTCCATTGTAAACTGTTGCGTTGGTTTGTCCTTATCTTTCATAAGTTGGCTTATTTGACCTTGCATGTCTTGAATTATCTTATGCAACTTGGAGGTTTCAGTTTCCTCTTCCTTAGCAACAAGCGTTTCCATTGGAAGTTTGCAGGTAACTTGACCCCTTGTTTTTCCAAATCTAGGAAGTATTTTTCTTTGTCTTCTGCAAGGAGTATTCCATCATTTTGATGAGAGCTTTATTAGACTTTGTTGCGTCTATGTCATTTTGAGTTATTGGGTCATCGTCGTTACCAAAAATTTCATAAATGCTCTGAGTCTGATCTTGACCCTGGTGATGCTCTTCTTCTTGATGACCTTGTTCATGTTGTGATTGGTCATGACCTTGCGTGTAATCGAAAGGAGACGTCATGTTGTTAACGTGAGATTGTTCCGTGTGCACTCCTTCAGTATGAGTATGAGAACTCATAGCCGATGTGCTCTTCGGCGAATCAAAAGGATTAAAATGTCTGAAAGGATCACTAAGGCAACAAGGGTCGTTAATAGGATCAACCCAAATAGATGACTTCTTGTAGCCTTGTTGGTTTGAGAGAAATGGATTATGTTGATCTTGAAACAAAGGATTAGAACAGAACTGAAGCACTGGTTTCTGGTTAGGACTCGGATCTATACTGAACGGGGAAGAGGAACATGAGGATCCCTCTTGATTATCAACTTGAATAATGGGTTCAGAATGACCTTTTCCTTGATTGTGAGGTTTACTTCTACCTACTCCGGAACCGCGTATGGGAAAAATATTACCGCTCCTAGTCGTAATAGGCATAGACTAAGCTGATACGAGAGGAAACTTAAGATCTAACTCAGAACTCTGTCTCTACAGGTATCAAAAAAAAGAGGTAATAGGCTAGAACAGCCAAGGTGTGAGATGCACCCAGCATGAATCGTCAGAAGTATGGCTAGAACAGCTGAGATATGACTATCGTGTCGCAAGGTACAAAAAACATAAGAAAACAGGATGGAGACAAAGAGACAAGACAAGTTTAAGTATGAATCAATCAGTTTGCAACTCGAAGCAACTAGTTTCGACTGCAAACAACGAGGAAATAAGCAATCATACCCCAGACAAAAGGCAGATCAGGCAAAAAGTTCACCAGTTAATGGGAAAAAAAGTCATTGTTTTGGATGCCAAGCTACAGATTCACGTGAGGAAATGCCTCACCGCGTGTGAAATGCTAAACTTCGCACGAGAAAATGCCAGCTCACGTGAGCAAGTGCCAGGTTTTTGAAAGTTCACGCGAGAAAAGACCAAATTTTGGTAAACGGACTTAGTTTTTGAGATAAAACCAGATTTTGAGACACAGCAGGAACTGTTCTCTGACAAAATTTCTAGGTTCGGGACAGTTTTATGATGATTCAAATCAGCAATCTCCGTTTCAAGGTGACAAGCACTCGTTTACAGACATGAAGTTTCAATCAAACAGTAGTCGTAAACAATTCTACCAAGGACAAAGAAACTTGGAAGAATAATGGGAGTCTTTGTTTGATGATGATTCAGACATTTTAAGACTCAAGAATAAACACTCAATTATCCCTACAAAAAAAATTGGTTGAGAAGACAAAATTTGTGCCCCGCTGTCTTATGCGTATGCGTGCACCTCACACAGCAGTGTCACCCTCGAAAGAGCGCCCGTGTTTTTGGTGTTTCCAAGGACTAAGTATATATGTTCGAATCTTACCCGTAAACAGGGGCCAGCGTCATATACCACTTCAAGCATCCAGGTGCATACCTATGTCAAGAATCTAGGGGAGAGATTCTTCCCTCTCCCTGCGCACAGATTATGTCTCCTTTCGAAGGTGGAGCGGGTAGGCATCTAACTAAAAGAGTGTTTAATAGGCTTCCGTTCACAATAACCTTCGGTGCCTTTGATGTAGAGCTGGGGCCTCGCAGCCACACCAACACTTGTAAGTCACACACCCTTGCAAGCAAGGCTGGGAGCGGCGTCGCTCAGTATGACAAACAAGGCTTTCCCGTGATGATAGTCAAAATCATGAGAAAGAAGTTACCATGGCTTTGGAGTCTTTAGACTACAAAAAAGAAGACTTTATTAGAGTGAGGTGGAATCACCGGCGAAAGGTGTATACTCACTTGGGTCGTTCTCGGAGGTTCAACTTCTAGCAGGCCCTCTAAAGGTGACACGACTTGGTTCAGATTCAAGGGTTTGATTTCCTGATTCTCTCAATGAGAGAAGAGCATACTTCTCTACCTTTTCACCTCACCCAAACACATCAAGCATACTCATCACCGAGATAGTTTCACTCCACCAAATCCATAAGCCTTTGGGTTTCTGATTCTCTCAAAGAGAGAAGAGCATAATCCCCTAACAAGTAGAAGTGCTAAAGATTCTCTATCTTGCTTTGCTTCCCCAAGTATCCGTCATGCTAGCAACATCTGGGTCTCAGTTTCATCCATGGGCATCACTTCCAAGTA